>DWPT01005423.1:0-12242 GCA_018251895.1 Agathymus mariae mariae
GGTAGTAGAAGCAAAAAATGACGTACATAAGTGTATTTACAGAATACGTACATGATTAAATGATTTTGAATTTGAATTAGTGGAGTGAATCTGTGCTCATAATACTCGCCTTATCGTCTGTCCACACTTGACGAGTTTTCACACGCCTATATTTAACTCGCACCTAACAAAATAATGATATAATAATTTACAAATATTATACGTGTAATTGTTTGCAATGTCTGTTAAAGATCGTGTAGCTTCTGAATGGCGATTTAATATTTTGTTTATCAAGTTTCATAGTAACGTGAGAATCTTATAGGTTCCGTTTAAGTTAAGTTATTAACTTAGAAGATAACGTAATATAATTATGATGAATTGACTATTAAGTTATAAAACATATCTCACTATGTTAATATTCGCGCAATAGTCTCCAGTTGTATAATTGACTTTTAATTCACATTTGATTAATTTACAACTTAAAGTTATTACGTAATGGTTCATGCACGTTATATGCACGCACAGTTACGGTATGTGGAGTAACATTTTATAACATGATATTACTAAATAACTTTATATAACTTTATAGTTATTTGCTTCTATAACGCTAGTAACGAAAAGCAACAGCACAAAACAATTGGATCCAAGCGGTGTTTATTGTTATTTTATGGAAATAGCCGACAAACGAGTTGACGAATCAACTGAACATAAGTGATAGTAACACTGATGCGCTGCCGTCCAAGAAATAAGCAAGTAAGGAAGAAGTACTATTTCATAACTAATCATAATTTTCAGTAAAAAGCAAACAGCGATAAAAGTTATTTTATGTTTTTGCGTTCAAAAATGATGAGTAAAATTCTGTAACGAATGTTACTGTACGTAATCACATAAGTAGTAATAATTATAAAAATATATACAACGAAAAGTAACGAACTAGCAACATTTTGTAAAAACAAATAACGTTTTGTAATCCTATGTTACCGGCAAACACCAATTAACCTGTCACTACGAAAATATCTTCGGTGCGGTGTGGATATATAATAATACAAAGCAATATCCATATTTTAAAATGTATACAATAGTTATTAAATTACAATATGATGAATGGAGTTGTCTCCATTAATTATAAATTAATTTTACATTTAACTTATTCAAGATACACAACATCTATACCTTGTTATCATAACAAATCTAAATAATATTTAGACCTAGATATTATTAGATAGAGATCAACAATTTCTCATTCCAAAAATGTATTCAATAAAATTATTGAAGTACCAGCATTTTCTTCAATTTATCTTTCCCGCCTGCGTCATAAACCACTGAGATAAATATATGTGAAAATAAATAACTATTTGCTTTTAAAATGAAAGATCACTAACTTCTTAGGTGGATAGTTTGAAATCTTGTTAGTTCCCGTGCAATTGAATGGTGAACAAGATTTATTTAATCGTATGAAAAGGGCCAGTCCGTACTCGATCAGCGCGATGATTTTGGTTTTACCTTTTGTAATTTATTATATGTTATATATTACGTGTTGTAATAATAATATCTTCAAATTCATAACATATAGGTATTTTAAAAGATGAGTTGAATTTACCTCCTGGAAAAATTTACCTATAATAATCGCATAAAATCTACTTACATCTACACACATTGAAATAATTTAATGGAGAAATAGATAGTGATATTGCTAGTGTTTCGATGAAATAATATGTAAAATAGTTTTTTATTAAAGGGTTTCTATGTATATTGTATACGTTAATAGGTCCTTATACATCGTCAAATACATAGTCAATTTTAAAATGAAACAAAACAAAGAATACAAACAAAATATTAAACCTACTTTAAAATTTAAAATAGATACCACCATAAAAAAAAATAATGTATCATACTTTTATAAAGGACTAAAAATTATAAAATTTATCTTCTTCTTTTTCACATTCACATACATTGTAATTCCACTTCTGAACTATGTTCCGAATTTCAAATATCTAGATCATCGGGAAGTTAAGTTTAAAATCATTAACAAAATTCCGGAAAGATATATAAGAAATCGAGATAATAAAAAAAAAACGCTAACAAACAAACACACAACACAAACCTCAAATGTTTAAAAAATCAGAAAAGAATCCTTGATACATTCTCATTACCTACCCCATTTGTTGGACGCGAGTTCAATTAAGACTGTACCGGATTGTTTTTAACACCGTATAAATCTACAAATTACTGCACACTCAATATTGACAACGCTGTCTTATACCGAAACGATGTAAAACAAGACGCGGTCTAAATTTATAAATTAACGTCAGATTAGCGACACGTGTTTTAGTTTGTGAGTGTAACTTTTATTTTTTGTAACACGATAGTTCAGTAGTTTTAAGTTACAACAAATCGTAGTACAGTTGCAGCTGTTTCGGTTTCACAAGGGCCAGTTATTAAACGTGTCCTCAATATGAAATGCCAAGTCGGATTATCAACTGCGGAATGAATGCAATTTTATATCGTACACATAAATATACACTGACATACTTATAAATTGGTGACGGCAGCCCACATTCAAACACACAAATTATTTTATACATTACGTCGTATGGCTTATTTATGCAACTGCGTTCATTCTTTATGAAGCGCGTACATAGTGCGTCTCACGAAGAGGTATATACTTAACACTAAGGAGGAAGAGACAAATTTATAATTGAAGACATCTAGGGCGTACTCTACCAAGCTAGAATTATCGATTGGTGGACCGGTAATTGCCGACCGAAGTGTTGAAAATTCTTATGCAGTGCGATGGTCTTGGTCTCACGAATTCTATCTAACTATAAAACCCAGGAACGATATTACAATGTGCATATATGAAACATCGCAGTTCTTGAATCAGCGAAATGCGAAAGCGTTCATGATATTTTGCCACTAACAGTCAGCAGTCAACCATTCAATCCCGAGTTGCTAAACTCGATCGATCACTGGTAGATCCCATCTGCCTTGGTAGCATTGCCCCGTCAACAGAGCAGATCGAAAAAACGTGCCTCTATCACTCCGACTTCTACATCGGGGCAGATGGGACCAATACCATTGCTACGATTGATATTCCTTGCACTTACCAGTTCGGTATCCAGCGTTGGATAGATACGTGGCAAATGTATTCGTCTCGTGCGTGGCTTGCCACATGGGCGACGAGCAGTTATCGTTGTTTGTGAACACGTTGTGGTTATGAACGTACACACCCGTTAGCAAGGAGCTCCTGCAACAACCGATAGTTAAGATTCCCTGTGAATCCGCTTGATCCAAAGCTATTTGGACGGCATGTTTTATTCATAAAACATCCATGAGTTACAGAAATGTTGCGTGAGAAATAATGTACCTGTAAGAATCCTGGAAATGGAGATATTATTATGTTGATTTGGTTATTTGAAATGCAAACACTGGGAAACGGTTTTAATGCTTAATATATTTTGTTGTGCTTAAGGGAGTTTACAGACAAAGCATCTGGCGCCCAGAAATGCAATAAAGTAGCGATGTGAATTATTGTGGTGATTCTAGAAACTCATACACCAATCACTGCTTATTACACTGTGCGACTTATATCGATTATATTATGAATACTTAATTAACAATCAATTATGTAAATTTAATATATTATAACCATTGCAATGATCTTAACCTTGCACCGCGAAATTATCATTGTTTTTGATCTGTGAAATTCGATAAGTACCTATTATGCAGAAGTAATCGCCCCAATCAAAAAATCGTAAAAATGTATTCATTTGCACTATGATTCTTTGACACAAAGGAACTGATTGAATGATGGAAAAATGAAAGGAAAAATTACCTGGACGGACAGCACATAGGCGTTGTAGTGTATGCGTGTCGGAACTCTGCTCCGGCGCTTCTGATGGCTTTCATTGTTCTCGGCATGAAATTTAAACTGCCCAATTCAACATCCTGATCGTCGGTTAGAATCAGAATAATGTTGGGTTTCTTTTCTCTCGGCTGTGGATATGGAATGTAGCCACCGCTCTGCCATTTATTGGCCGTTTTTATTTTTAACTTAGTTGTGTTTTCCCTGATCGGCACTGGACGAGATCGTTCGGGTATTTTACCTTGATTGACAGGCTTCCTTTTATCAGAAACATTTTTTTCGATGCTACTTTTATTCCAGTGCTTATCGGTTTTGCGAAGCTTTTCATCCCGGACCGGGTATTGATCTGTTCGGTTGAACACGCTGTAATATTCATCGGAAGAGTGCGCGTCAGATCCCTTTCTTCGATCCCGTTTCAGTTCATGTTCACGCTCCCAAAATCTCAGTCGATCCCCTCGATATCTTGAACTATTCCTATGTCTCAAATATCTCCTTTCCGGGGCGTCAATTAATGTACCATTAAACGTTGTTCGATTTCTGTTGTTTTCTTTATTCCTTACCTCTCGAGCTCGCGCCGACTCCTCATCTTCGACAGAATCTCTTTTGGCTGATATAATTAAAACGTTCCACGCCAGAACAAAAGGTATGATTTGAAGATTCATAATTGTTAGGTTACTTTTTCGGTCACGATAAAAAGCTTCCTCAAACTTATTTTAATTTTATTATTAAAATTGCCTTCATGTTACTATGACGTCTGAAAGCCAATAATTCCTCATTAATCGGAGCACCATTTTGTTCCACCACCTGTAACAATATTAAATAATATTTGAAATGTGAAGGAACATGCTTACATTTAAAACACGAAGTAAGTAATAACATTACATAACGCCACGTGAAATTCGAATAGGGGATGCTTTCAGCAAAATTGTACCAAAATGAATAGATAGATGTACCTGGAGCGGAGATGTACGGGAATACTTAGAACCGGATGGATGAATATTAGGAAGTTCATGTTTAATTATGTTCATGTTTAAAAGCTCGGATTATGAAAACTATAACATTTTAAAATAAAACAAACTATTACTCAAGCCATTTATTGCAAGTGCTACGTAAATTGCATTGCATCATTAATGAAAAATCAAAACAGACTTTTTTCATTAATATGGAATGAGATATGTGCGAATGGGTTTCGTAGTCTTTACAATATGCGAGCATTAACCAGGAGCCCTAATATAGACGGATACAAAGATGGGCACGTAGGCCCCACCGCCTGCTTCAATAATTTCTGACTACAATTGTACTACTGTTGTATATAGGACTAAAGAGTATTTGTTCCGAGTTGCAGATTTGAGAATTTCTGTGATTGAATTGTATGCATAACTTTTATATATACCTATCGTCTTTTGTCCAACTATTTCAAGGTAGACTATGACAATGTACCTGAAAACATACGAGAGAAAATATACCTTCCATAACTTGCGTTTCTGTGACAGCTCTGAGCCTTTTGTATTTGGCATATACCCTTCTTGATTTTTTCATGACGTCGGTCAATCTGATTGGGAAATGTCCTATTTTCCTCATAACAAGGTGTGGTTCTATCCTAATGAACATCGGACCTCCAAATTCATTCGAAAATTCATTGTACCTTCAGCCGGCTAATTTTACGATACAATGTTAATCTAGAAGTTCGACTGTAGGTTATATTATTTTCATCATCATAACCCGTCCGATTATTATTAGAATCGTGTCTGTTCATACGTTAAAATACGAAGATCATAGAGTATCAAAGACCGCATCTAGTTGGCCAAGTATGAAGTAACAGGTTTCGCACATCTTCAAAAACACTATGAGAGACATTAGCAACTTTCTTATTTCCATTATGTTTTCCATCGCCTCAAAACAAACAAGTGACAAAAAATTCAAACCCAACCCAGTCTGCTATCACTATTTAACTATTACTGTTATTTTGAAATTCTATAAATCAAATTTATGCTGTTTGAATTTAGAACCTAATAACTTTTTATATGATATAATTACAAATGCTCAAACATCATAATAATATTTTGCCATGATAGATAAATTCAGTAATAAAACTAACTTGTTTTACGTTAAAATGAGGCTTTTTGTTACCACAAATTAATGTAATTAATGTTGAGTTGTTTGAGGTTAACTCAATTAATATAGAAAAATGTAAGCTATATGTAAACAGATGTATTTATTATTAGAATATCAGTCGAAGAGACTTCAAAGTCTATATAAAAATTAATGATCTTTAAAGATATTTTTATTAGGCGGCAAACAAGTAGATAGACCATCCGATCCGAGAATACCACTTTTTTCTGCAGATATCTCATATACTGCAACTAAAACGGATTGAAAGCCTTTTACGGTTCATTATAAAAAGAGGGAAGGTAGTTTACCAAGTGTGTAAAGATGTATGAGTACTGAGTACCACGCATGAGTGGTATGCATGCATGAGTACTGTGTGGTGTTAGCTGGGTTGTACAAAGCCTGGAACCTTCTAAATGAAGGACCTGACGACATAGTTGCGTTCGCTCGGCAAGGTGCATGGTGCAGGAACAAAGGAGATTGCGTTATCAAGGATGGATCTTCTTATTTCGATGTAATCCCTAAAAAGATGGATAGAGCCCATGACACTTCAAACAATTCCGACAACATAAGAAATAAAATTTATAGTATAATAAGACGATGTATAACAGGGCTCAACGTGTACGAATACATACATAAATATTGTTAACATATTGTTTAACGATATAAAAGTGTTTTTTTTTATTTATTATAATCTGTCTGTCTATTTATTTTAGATTGGTGTCACTGGAAAATAATTGAACAGATTAAAAATATTTACAAGTTGTATTATGGATCATTTAACCCGAGAATAGATCTATTATTGTGGAATTAATATATACTACTATATAAATTTGTAGTGTAGTGCCTTATATTTTTTGACAAATTTCATGATAAATATTTGTTTTCCGACTCACTGACTTCAATTCAACCATTTTGAAAATTTGTCTGTCTGTCTATAGGTCCCGTTATAACTCAAGAACGGCTTAGCCGATCTTAATGAAAATTGGTATGTAGTGAGAACACGTGATTGCGCACATGATAGGTTATATAAAATATCAACAAAACTAAGTACTGGAACTATTTTTAATGTAAGATTATTACTTTGTAAAAATAAAGATCATGTTTCTTGAAGTGAAGCAAGACCGGGTTATTAGCAAGTACCTAAATGTAATTCACTGCATGGTCATTAGGTAAAGAGCATCGGAGTAGTCCAAACATAAATTCTAATATATCGTCCCCGTGCTTGAACGCAGTAGGGTACGGGCGGTATGCAAGACACGCGTGGCGGCTTAAAAGCCGGCGTGCAATGATCCTGATTTATGCGATCTTCGATTGATGGGGGCGACCACAGTCAACGACTGGCTAACTGATGTATTGTAAGTATGAAAGCTTGTACGTATATCGTATTATTCCTGTGCGATAATCACGAATATAATTCTTTCTTTACATGTTATATGCTTTATATTACCTTAACTTGTATGTATCTATGGGTGTATGGATGTAACCGAATCTTTGAATTACATTTTCATAAATTTAAGTATTAAGTATTAAGTACTTTAAGTATGATTTTCTCATTAATCCATCACAAAAAACATCTAAATTTTAGTTACAAGTTATGGGTTATATGACGCCTGGAATGTGATACATTGTAAATAATGTCGGGTATTCTTTAGTAATAATTAAGGCCGCTAAAAGATTTAAGAGTTACTTTTAAAAATGTTCGATTAAATCAATCGAATGTATATATATATATATATATATATTCCGTGAAGTGCTTTCAACAACGGATATCCAGAACCTCACGCCTCTTTTTTTATGTTAAAGCTGACTTTATCTTATTTTGAATATGTTCCAAGAATTATAGTATACAGAATTGGAGGAAACTCCCTCTGTTCTTTATTTTTTCTTTTCCTTTCTCTTGATCACAAACTGTATATTTTAGCATTATATTAAATCTTTTAGTTCATATGCTACGAAAGCGTATTTCTTTACTTTTTAGTTCATATTTCTACGAAAGCGAGTTTTTAGTTTAACTATATTTTTTTGTAACTATGCAGTCTAGCGGCGCGCTTTAAAACCAATCTTAGTTTTACACACTGCAAACGCGTTTTTGAGTTTTTGACGGATTTTTGTTTATTTTTATATATATTTATATACATATATATCATTTGCCGTGTCAATACACAATACAATAAATAATTTCAATAAATTGTTTACCATGTATTGAAATTGTACAGTAATTTTACTAACAATTTCAAATGCTTGGCTCGGATTGTTTAGAATACAAAGGCGTGCCTCTACTTTCTATTTACAATAAGCTCGAATAAAAACAGACCGATATGTAAATTTGTTTATTCATTGCTACAACAAAGCTCGGCTTATTTATATTCGGACTCAGTGCGCCTCTAAATCTTTCTATTTACGTTAGGTGCTGAATACTATAAAACAAACTTGAATTCATGGTACAAAAATCAATTTTACTTTAATTTTATTGTACAAATAAATGTTACTTGTGAGCCATAAATACTTTAAGTAAATTCTCGACAATGCAATATGTTATTTACTGCAAATTTATTTCTCTAAATCGTATACGTCCCTTTCATTTGACCTTGTCTACTGAGGAGAAATATATGTGAACGGCGTAACTGTTTTGTCTAAGATTTAACGAAATAAAAGCCTCAGTACGATATGATTAAAGTAATTTCAAAACTTATCGAGCAATATATTGAAGGTCCATTTAAATGTAGAAATACAAAACCAATAAATAATTCACAAGTGTCTCGATGGACGACTACGCAATTTCCAATTAATTTGATGAATCGTCGACTCATATTCTTGTATTTTTATTTAATTATTATATTATTGTATATATTTTTTTGTATTTTGCATTTATATTCTTGTAATAATCTATTTTATAGCTTGTATTTTTGTCGCCAATTAAGCTTCTTATCGTATACTAATAATATAATAAAATCCATATGCCGAATTAATTTCGTTTTAATCTTTGACTCAGATGCAAATGGTAATCGTTGTTGTTGGTGATTTGTGCTCCAAAGTATAAACAGCTTCGTGTTTGATTTACATAATAAATTTTGTAGACGTACTCATAAATACAAAGTGACGAGTCTAAATTGAGTAGTTTGTATAATTTGATAACATAGTATTGTTAATAATTTGATACAACGTTAGGTACAATTAAAAACCAGATTTTAATCTTATTTGTAACCAACGTGTTCTCTAAGTATCCATTACTGGTATACGTAGGGTAATATAAAAATTATAACACGTATGTATGTATTCTCTCGACATTTATTTCTACAAAGGTTCCCATAATGAACCCTTATAAATTAGAAGTTAATCACCCATTTCGCAAAGTTTCGCCCAGTTTCCGCGGAAGCTTTATGTAAATCTCCCTAATGGTTTCGGGAAACAACTTTATTCTTCGCTATTAATTTTCAAATCGAGGAACGGTTATTTGAGGCAATTACTCACTCAGGAATGCGGAGTTTACCTAATGTCATTCACCGGCTGCGAAAAGTAGTGAGCGACTGATAAACAGATTTAATAGTTAAAAATATGGTTTTAAACACTCCTTATACCAAGATATAAAACTGCCGCAAATTGTTACAAGGCATTCAGAGTATCCATTTGAATGATATAGAAGTATAGGATATCACTAGAAAATTTTTCAAATATTTTTCTTAAGTCGTTCTTATATGATCCGAAACCACCTTCTCAAATCCCTTCCAATATCATCCAATATTTCCGACGTCCCTACATCGATATTAGGAAACTGTCGGGCATCTTTTTCATAATAAACAGTTAAAAGGATGATTGCTGACTATGTTCCGATTTTAAGTAAAGATTTCTTATGATTTTACAGTTATAATCGTAAACTATTAATAAACTATACTACGTCGCGTATTAATAAACTATTAACCATAAAAACGTGTCTTTTATTCGGTCGGGTAATAAATAAAATCAATAACGACATAGATGTTGGATTTGTGAAGGCATAACCACAAATTGCTGAGACTTGACACAATGATTCTTGATAAATCCTTTACTATTAATTCAGATTATTGTATTGTCCAATTGAAAAGTGTCGAAAGCGGTATTCCATTAATTATTTTTTGCCCATTTAATGGGAACGTGCAAATTGAAAACTTTTATTTTTGAATGTACAATGAGGGCACAGAAGCTGTAAAAATGATACAGTTATTGGTTATTTTATCGAAGGCGATCTTCGTAAAAATACCTTTGTTGCGTATCTTTATTTCACTCTAATGTAATTCTCAAATTTCACAGTCTTTGTATACATATTTTTGCATGCACGTGCGAAACAGCCATAATTATTGCTGTATTTTCCATGTAATCTATTAGAGATATGGATTTACAATTTCAACTCACACAGGTTATTTTTTACGTTCACAAATAAAGTGACGTCATGACCCAGATAATCTATAGACCAGCGATCTTTAAAATTTATTATATAAATAAATAAATTATTGACAATTTATGATCTATTATGTATAATGTACTAGCTTATTGTTATGTCGATTGATAGCCGACTTAAACGGTAATATTCTGTCACTCACTCTCGTAATGAATAAATTATACTTTTTTTTATAATGACAGCCAGCAAAGGAGCAGATAGTTTTCATGATAGTCACGAACAGTGCAGCTAAGAAAGAAGAAATAAGCTTACTTATCAACTAGCTCTGTAACACTGCAATCGAGACGTAGTAGACAGAGAGTAGGAAGCCAACAATTAAATAGTCTCATCATCATGCGTGATACCGATGGTACTCATCCGAATTACCCTGGGCGGTACACAGGTCATCGACTTCCAAATTAAGGTACCTAACGCCGCGGCTCCGTGTGTTGCAGAACAGTACACCTCAAAAGACGTGGACTCCAGAATTAAAGGAGACTGTTATACAAAAGAAAATATTCTACAATTATTTATATATATGTATATCCACAGCATGTCACTGTATCTACATCAACATGTTATATTATGATATTATGAGCTTTTACACAAAATGCTTTTCTTTAAGTATTAAGTCCGCCTTTTATACAACATTGTATTAGGTATAATAAAGTTTAAATAATAAATAAATACACCAAATATTCAATTATTCATATATCATCTAGTTAAAAATATTATGTACTAATCATCAAATCGCATCAAACCGTCATTAGCTAAAGGTGAGCGAAGTTCTTTATACATCCGAATTTAACGACCATAAGAGTACGTTTTATTGCCGGTAAAATAGAAGGATCGCGTTCGATAAATGTACAGACCTATTGTATAAAGACATAGCGCAGTGAGACTTGTTCTTTATAACTCGCGAAGCGCGACTACATCCATATATATAATAACGTTTTAGCATTACTAAGTTTTATTGTAATATAATCACCGTAATTTTATTAATCATGCTATTATTATTTATGTATTTTATAAACATAAGTCATTTACGTTTATAAATATAAAATTTGTAAGTTACAATTCAAGCGCCATCAATCGGATGCCATTGATTCTATAATCTCACTAGATCATATTCCAAAGATATAAAAGCACTCACATTATAATGATATTAAGCATAATGTCACAACTTTTAAAAATTTAAATGCTGTACATTATAATAAATAACAGAAAAAATACAATAAAAAAAAGACTTTTTAAAAGTGGGAAATAGTTTCAAAATAATAGCGGTCAAAGTGGGTTATATAACATTTTGAAATGGAATTAACACGCAAAGACTATTTTAAGGCTGATTTCAGAAGGAATTCATGCATCGATTCCATTTCTATAAATACCGTTAGATTATCTGTGGGAGTAATACAAAACGCCAAAAAGGCCGGGAACATTTAATCTCGCCTCATCCTCAGAGACGAGCTCATTACCCGGATGCTACGAGTATTTATCTCCTCTTTAATTTAAGCCCTATTCCATTCAAGTGCAGTCGTTTTACTGTGTATACCACCGATAACACTTTTCCAACAATCACTGGCAAAGATTCTACTTCTAAACTTCTTCCTTTAAACAAAACTAAGAAAAAAGAAAAATAATCAACTGGTTTCTATTTTGATATATGTGTATTTTAATTATTAAGTACTAAATAAGGTCTAAAATATAAAAAAATATTGCATTTTTCGCGCTAAAAGTTTGATTTTTTTAAGAACCCCAGTATCATCTGTTGAGCCTTTTAAAGTCGTTCGGTGTTCTTAGTTTGGAAATAGTGAGAATTTAATAATTTTATTATATTCACCTACACATGTCATGATTAGATATATGTTCCTG
>DWPT01005424.1:0-12242 GCA_018251895.1 Agathymus mariae mariae
TTTTTTTTTTTTTTTTTATTAATAATATGTAAAATAAAGATTACAGATTTATATTATCTTTAAGTATGTAATTAAAGTCAAATAAAAATATCAACTTTCATTGATAAACTGCAATTTAAGTAATAAGAATATAGCGGTGGAAATATTTAACGATTTATATAGGCCCTATTGTCAACTTATCCCATACACTTGTCTTGAGACACTACCTAATATTCAACATAAAACATCAAAAATCCTAGAAAATATAAGAGAATAAAATTCTAAAAATCATAATACTACGGTTACGATGATCAAATTTGATCACAAATGTTAACACAAACTAAAAGACGAGTTGTGGCTTGTGGTCGTGGAAACAAAATTAGACGTATGATGGACGTTACAATCGTATTACGAACGTGCCGTTAGACGAGTAAAATTAAGATGGAATTTAACATTTTAATATTTACAAATCACTAAAGTCTTAGAAGTCGAACTAAATTAATGTACAATTACAATAGTTAGGTACAAGACTGTTTGGTAAACTGTACCAAAATGGAATATTACACTGTTCATAGGTCACTTCCGTGGCGTTCTTCCTCGAGGGGAACAACTTGACAATTTATTTTTGTTGAAAATATCTACAACTTTAAAACAGTCTTCGGTTACACTTACATAAATGTATATCCCTGTCGAATCAGTGTGTTATTTGTACTACCGTTCAATAATCCAGCTACTAAGCAATAGTATGCTCCTACTTTGTTTAGGCACAGTGAAATTAAATAAAACAGATTTTTCTCCGCGTGGTGACAAAACAGTTACATATCGCAATAAACTATCGTTACGTAGTAAAATACTTCTAGGAAGCATTAACAATTCAAATTATATAACATTTTATATAAATGGAAAGTGATTATGATTCAATATCATAAGAACGACCGAGGCTAGCTACGTGTAA
The DNA here is from genome assembly GCA_018251895.1 of Agathymus mariae mariae. Lineage (NCBI taxonomy): Eukaryota > Metazoa > Arthropoda > Insecta > Lepidoptera > Hesperiidae > Agathymus > Agathymus mariae. The sequence continues at coordinate 935 of DWPT01005424.1, forward strand.
CCATGGCTCACGAGGCATATCGAGTGACGTGAGAAAACTGTCGGTACTAGTATACTTGTCGTCTTCACAAATAATAACGTTTGCAATTAATAATTACCGTTATATACGAAAAATCGCTTTAAGTATAATCAGTATCATTCGTTTATTTTAAAATTATAAAAAAAAAAAATTTGGCTGAACGAGAAAATAAATCCATATTAAAAAGAAACGTTGAAGTAATGACTTAAACGTCTATAAGTCTGAAATATTTAAGAATTAAGTTATCAAGTGAATAATATTGGGCAATTCGTCAAGAAATTACATTTTCGAAGACACGAAGAATGTACTGGTAAACTAAGTCTTTAATGCAAAAACCTAATGTAATGAAAATTTTACTTCTGTAAGAATTAAGTGTGAATATACTTTGGATATAGTATTACGGCGCATATAAATTCGAAGGAAAAGGTTTAATTACAGCGGAACACGCGTGCTCACGGAGACGTTATCAAGCCGAAAATATGAACGTATTTCAAAAGTCACATTCGATATATTCCATTCGTTTGACGCCATTAATTGAACAATACCGATTAATCGTATAGTTACGATCGTTCAATATTATTGCAGATAATCACGGGGGGCTGTTACACGCGAACAAGTCAACATTAAAGCTAGCCTCGACAATGTAAATTGGCTATCATGGACTCAATACTATATATTTTCGTTAATTTGCATAAGCTCACTGCAGCCATGCAGACAGGTTTAAAATTCCATTAACCACATCAAATGCGGCCTGTATAAATTTAGTATATCAGAGTAAAACTCCTATGCGATAATAAAATATATTAAATCTTTGTGCTAACTTACAATAAATTCATTTTTATAAACTATATCTATTTATATATCTTTTATCTTATGAAACCAATTATATTACGTTTAAAAAGCGCGCTTGGCGCGCTGCATTGGTCTTCTTAAATCATATCGCTATATTCGTAATTTGATGGAATTCATCAACTCGTACACATATTACATCAATATTTTACATTAAAATACATATCAAAATTTCGATGTTTCTTTCAGATTCACGATGAGCTTATATATTGTTTTGAGGCACATACAGCATTTGTCTTTTTAAAAATTGTATTTAATATTATGTTAATGCTTGGAGCCTGATCTTTCGACGTACATAAATACAGTTTTATTTTATCATACCTTTACAAAGGACTGTTGTCCTACTGTTGACATACTGTTGTATGTCACAAAAGACTATAAAATGACCGTATTTGAATTATTCATATATTCAGTGGTATAACACTTTGATATAGCAAAAATGCTGTAACTGTTATTTCCTCATTAAAATCTCATCATAATTGTGTGAAGAAAACATTGACTTTTAAAACAAAGTAAATTCTTCAAAGATCATATAAAAACAATATTTCATTAGATGATTTACGAATTCTAATAAAATTGAGATATTTTGTAGTGTAATAAATTTTAAGTTATCACATTATAATGGTGCATAGTATTGACTCAACATTTGGGAGTGTGCGATCCGTTTTAAATCTAAATCACGTACACATAAACTTTTACCTTCACTGAAGGCATACGAATTAACATTGTACTCAATAGACATCCAATCACTCGGTATCCTATACGAATATACAACGATGTTCCTATTAGCATCGATACCTAGTTGTGAAGGTTGCTGACTAGAGGTCAACGTATGGAGGTCCGTCGATTTTGTCAAGGTCAGCTAACAGGTCGGCCGCGGGTGTCAAAGGATCCAATATGTCCTCGCGTAACATGTCGAGCGGGGAAGTCAGCCCTTCTTCATTCTCTACGACTGTCTGAATTTGATTAGAGCCACAGACTTCTACCGAATTGCCATTGATGAGAAAGTCTCGATTACTGTAGCTAAAAACACTTCGGTCCTCGGCCAGTTGTGGGGTCGATGGCACTGACTTAGACGATATCCCATTAGACGTATTGGAATAATTATCGGCGGCAAAAAGTTCACGGGATCTTCGTGAATCTATTTGTAAATTCGGCGCCGTTCTTTTATAGGGTAACGGTGTATTGGGGACCGACCTCGACGTATAATATTTGTTTTTATCCGAGACGAGGTCGGACAGATCGAACTCGATGCTACTCGTTCGTTTTAAGAACTCTTCAACGTTGTCAGTCGTGGCTGAATCCCCGGGGAATGTTTCATTAAACTGACTGTTTCGGTCGACCAAATCATCACTACTTGGAATATATGAACTCAGTTGGTCTTCTGTTAGAATCTGCTGTTCGGGCAAGGGATCACAACCATTACTAAGGGTAGTACTAGAATTTAATATATTTGGTGCTGCACCCGTATTAAGTACGTCATTACTGCTATCTATTGCGTCATAAATCTTATCCAATGTCTCGGGATTAAGGCCGGCCTTGGATATGTCGCAAGTGTCTAGAGACCCAAAGTCACAAAATTCGTTCGGCACAGGCGTCGGGGGCACCGAACCTACAGGTGTATTGTTGTAACTCAATAATCCTATATTGTTAAGGCCTTGCTTCAGCGGCACTGACTGAGACCTAAACGATGGATCGTGACCCAGTCTAAAGGTTACTATCGGCTCTTGAAAAAATCGACTGACTTCACTGGACAAGGGATCTGCGGAATGCGGATGAGCCAGTTCGCCATTCATGTGCTCCCTGAACAGTGTGTTCGGCATGAAATTTAAACACATGCTACTGTTTCCGTTCTGTATTCCGCTAGAATTTTGTATAATTGGATTCTTATACTGGGAAAGATTTGGTGATGGCGGAGCAGACATCGGTTGGCAATATTTCAGATTAGTAGTAGCACCGATCGACGATTTATGTATAAATTTTTGGTCATTCGGTACAGCGAAGGGCTTGGAACACGGATCACCGACACCTAAGGATAAGGGATTACGCCTTTTCCTGCCATTTTTTGGTATTGGCCGCGGGCATTGCCTGGAGCGGGGGACGGGAGTATTTCTCGGACTGACGAAGGGACTGGCGGCGGTGCTATGCGATATCGGGGATGTTTGAAGCGAGCCGCCTAGAATTGCAGGTTTGTTCACTTTAGGATGACTATGTCCTCGTTGTCCGAAACCTAACGGTGACTTGGAATGGAAATTCCCAGGAGAATGACATCCCTCAGATATCGGTACGAAATCGTATTGTTGGGTTCTTGTTGTAGGACTTTGGGGCTCGTTGTGAGAATTACCGTTGCACAGATGGGCACCACTTACGTTGTTCAGCAATTGATTTGCAGCATGGTTGTCATGAAAGGGTATCGATATATTATTCTCATTTGGGACCGAGTTACATTGCTTAGTTCCATTAATTTCTGTCTGAATAGGTACATTTTGACCATTTATTAGATCGCTAGCTGCTGGTTTAAAGGCACCATCAGGTACTGAAATTTTACATATTTGTAGGTCGAGTTTTTCATCCTTAAGTTGTTCCTGGTTCGTATTCGTAGAATTGGACCCACTTTGATTTTTTAAATTCTTTGCTAAGAGTTCCCTCAGTTGTGATATCTTCTCGCTTTTACCTTGGCTGTGGTCGTCCTGTGGGTCCTGTCCTGCTTCTAAAAAAGCAGCTGCATTGCTATGGGGGTTCGCGTAGGCTGATATATCTTGATCGTTATTTCGGTGTTGGAAATACTGCAACAGTTCTTCTTCGTGTTCCTGACTGTTTCCCTCGTTGAGGTAATCGTCCAAGTCGTGCTTGTCGATATTGCAAATGCTGATCACACGTTCTCTGTTTAAGATTTCCGTATGCTTCTCTTCACATATCATGCCAGTCTTGATGTTGATGCCGTCGAGACCGCAACACGAGTCCGGGGTGAGTGGTCTGTCCGGCGTAGTTTCCTTAGTTCGCGTGAACTTCGTCGGTGCATACTTAGGCGTCGGAGCTTTCACCGACCGTGTCGGACTCGCCGCCTCCTGTTCCTCCCGGGCCAGCGCCGCGGCGGTGCTTGTGGACCGGTTCGTTAAGTTTTTTGACTCTAAAAAAGTGGGCTCTGAACGAACTGTGGTTTCCGTGGCGGCGGAGGAGGTGGCTTGTTGACGTGTAGCCGCAAGCTTCCCGCCTAATATTTCAGCGGCTCGCATCTTTTTGGGCAGGTACTCGGTACGAGGAAATTCTTCGGTGGTCTGGGGCACCGAGCGCGGGGAGCTCGCCCGGGTCTCACTCTGATACGTCTCCAAGATAAGCTTCTTCCCAGGGAGTTGTAGGCGAGGTTGCGCGGGGTCAGGAGGTCGGCGGCGCGGCCACTCACTCCTCTCCGTTGAAAGGTCGAGCGACGCATCGGTGCTGAGGTTAATCGGCACGTTAGGAGCGGTGTCTGGCACGGTGAGGTCGCGGGCGTAGGGAGGGTCGAACGCGTACGGTTCGGGCCGGTACTCGTGGACGGGAATTTGAGGGGGTCCATGGGGGTGCGCACGGGGAGGAGCAGTATACGCGGGATAGGTGCGAGCATCATAAACTCCATGCACGTATGACTGGTAGCCATACCCTTCTGGCAACATTTCGCCCTCGAGCTTTACTGGAGCATGCTGACTTGCATATGACGTAGACGGTGGGGACTCTCCGGTACTCTCCTTGTTCTTTTTCGGCCGCCCTGGTGTTCCTTGGGTCTGGTAATTGATATTTGTTGGCTTTTATTGGGTAAAATATAAAAAGCTTTCAATTCAATTAAGTTTTTAATATAGTAACCTTAACTAACTTATAATATAACCTAATCGCCGCCGATATACCATAGATACAAAAATGTGTATTTATTTCTATTTCTTCTATTTTAAATTAAGAAAACCAGACACAGAATTACCAAATAAAAAAAATATTAAAATTTTAATTTCATAGTTGTATGTTATATGTAATAAGCAGGTAAATATATTTTTTTTAGTTCTAAATAACGAAAAATATTGGCTTACTTGTATCTTTCGTTTCAAATGTTTTGGTAACTGCCGACCAGACGCTTCTTCCACTGGACCTTTGAAATGTAAAGTGAGTTAAGCAAAGACAATATTTAATAGTTAAAAACAGTTTATATTAATATAAATTACAAAAACGTGTTTATTTTTCAAATTTGTGTGTGCCTACCAGTAGGCACTGATCAGATTTATCACGGATTTTATATGACGTTACCCACAGCGAATTGTACAAATTTTAGTATCGATCAAATAATAATTTAAGGTACAATTCCTCTGTCCATAGTTCAATATAGCGTCTATATTCCATGTAAAGGGAAAGAATGAGAAGGAGAAACGATGGGAAACAATATTTACCTATCACCGGCGCGAGGGGCGGCGGCGACGTGGTGGGTGGAGGGGCGCGCGCGACCGTCGTGAGATGTCGCGACAGCTCTGATATATTAGCAAATTTCATGCCTGCAAAAGTAAATATACATAATTATGACATACGACGTTCGGTAACAAGCTACACCTTACTATACAAGACCTATATTTTTTTTACATATTTGCCTGCATTATAAACGCATTTAGTTGCAATCTGAAATTTAACAATCCGATTCTATCGAGCCCGTACTTAATAAACAATAGTTGTTCTTTTATTGTCAGTTACCCCCTAATATTATTACATACGTCGTACACAGGAATTTATTCATAAGTAGTAAATGTGAGTAAACGCTACTACAGATGCAGGTGTAGGATTCACAAAACTTACGTATTTTTTATTTATTTTGGGACATATTTACTAATAATATATTTGGTTGAATTAGCAAATAAGCAAACCCCCTACGAGCATATGTTGATATTTCACTAGAACCGTGTCTTAAGAGTAGCGCAACATCTGACCAACCTTTAAATAGGCAAAAAAATATGCTGGAGATTGTTTACAGATGTTAACGGGTTTCAATGGCCACTTAACACTAGACACTGAAGATAAGTTTGTGACTCAAACCGGTTTTTAAGTACTGATTTTTATCAAAGATCCTTACTGTAAAAGATTACAGTTATAATTATTAAAAACTACAGGTGGAAATATAAAAAAAAAATATATAATACTAGTATGACTTACCTAATTTAGTTTCAGCCCAATCGCATATTATCCTCTCATTTTCTCTTACTGGCAAACTTGGTTCCTGTTAAATTGATAGAAGTGTTTATAAAAAAATAATAATTTAAGGATATTTAATTTGTATTTGTTTATTATTTATAATTAATTAATTTCATTTATTTTTTAAGGATATTTTCACTTCGTAAAGATAAATAAATACGTCCAGTCCATATTTATTATAAACATTAACCCGCACTAGAACTCTCGGCGTCGCCGAGGACTAAGATGTATTTTGACGAAGACACACAAAATTCATAATGAAATATGTAGAATATTAAAAAATTAAGATACAGACAACTACACTACCTTGGATGAGTCACCCAAATCAGGTAATTGGGGCACTTCTAATTTAATCTTTTTTCGAAGACCAGCATAACAATATCTGTAAGAACAACAATGTAACCGTAATAACGATATAATGCAGCATAATAGTACATATATCGTAAAAGTAAAATTATTACATGTGACTACACGCAATAAGATAAAGTAATTGACAAATTATTAGGTAGTATTTATTATCACAATCAACATGATATCGGAGCGCTCATCGCCCGACGGCTTCTGTCGATCTTAATTGATTGATTGAGCAAAAGTTCTAAAGTATTGATTTCCTCAACTTTTTACCAACATTATTACCGCTCGCAACGCCGTGTTTTAACGATCAATCAATAAAATTGTGACATCCAATCAGCCAAATTTCCGATCAAAAGTTCTTATAGGTTCTCGAATTGTGGGCGGGGTCGATAATTAGATGTGAGATTGCTGATGATTTAACTAACATCAAATAACTAAATGTTTTCTCAAAATAAAAAAAATATTTTTTTACGAAAGTAAAGTTGATTTAGTTTGGTTGTTGTTGTTTGGTTTTCAAACATACTACTATTTCTCATTCATTTGTCACATAACATGTAGTCAACATCAGTAATTCCTTATTTTTAACATTATAATGTCTCAAATTGGTTATAAAAGTTCACACGAGAGCGAAGTGATAAAATGAAGTGATAAGAAATTTCATAATATTTTAGTTAGCATTTGTAATCAACCAATTGTAATCAACTCAGTTTCATAATACACACATTATATTAGTTATAATCCTGCATATCGATATTGTATTCAGTACAGCCATTTTTTATATTATTCACACTGATACAGATAGATTAGCACGGTCATTCCTTATGCTCACAAATCAAACTTGTACCGGACTATTATAGTTATAAGTATTATGGTTTCTTTAGCCATTAATGTTATTTCTACCATAATACATTACGAATGAATTAATCTCAAAAATATATTCCTCACACGGCATAATCAGCTGAGAGTTTTATTTGTGAGTTTACTGATTTAGATTCGATACAAATGACATTACAACCTATTAGTTAAATAAAGATCTAGTTTACTATATATTGAGATGTACAAGATAATAGCCAGTGCAGTTATAATAACCATACAATTATCTATCCCTTACCTAGAATTCCCACGCGTGCCAAGACGACGCGGGCGTACACTCGGATAGACTTGCTTCATAACTTTACCGAAGTCAGCGGTCGATAAAGGCTTCATGTTGCTGCTCATACAATGAGCGCTAATAATCAATAATGAACTAATTAAAACGAAAAACATTAAATTATTAAGTACAGCAAAGGTCAAAATCGATACATTATTGTGGCTAGTATTACTTTTATAAATGTCGCACTTTTGTCCTTTTATCTATGAGACTTTTAAGATCCACTGCTGCATTTGGGCAGTTTAATACACGTATTTTGTTAGTATAATATACATATTGCCTTGTAATAAAAAAATAACAATTTCCGGGAATCTGATCGCACCTACATTTACCAACCACCTACCTACAAATCTACTCAGGTTCAACTGAGAATCTCAACCATCCAGAAACCCACTTAAATGCTTTTTTAAAATAAAAATCAGTTCAGCCATACAGTATTTTACATTGCATCAATGAATTGAAATAGCATATTACCTAGTATGTATATTACTCAAATTGGCAACAATGATAAATAACTTTTAATGCAGATATGTAATGCAAGATATCACTTTAAATCAGGTACTCACAAGTTATCTTTCATTTTGAGTTGATAAGACCCTAGTGTCTTTTTAAAAAATAAATTATGGGTTTGCCTTAAACATTCATACTAAATTAATTCTAAAATAATAACATATTTATACATAAAAAGTATTATATTGAGCATGTTAAACATGTCCTATTTTATGTTACTTAAGATTCCTAAGAAAATGGCTACATAAAAAAATATTATACTCACATGTATTCATCATAAACATACTGCTTTGGCAAGGAGACATCTGGATCTACTTCTAAATGTGTTTGTATCCAAGTGACTGTTTGTTGAAGCTCTGCTCTAAAATATTCAAATACTTATGTTATAATTTAACACAACTGCTATAATTGTAATAGTATATAGATTATTGGTGTTCTCATAAGAATTGTGTTAATTGGATTTTAAGCAATCAACAAAGTTAAGTAGACCTATGCTGTTGAAATCTGGAATAGCTAACATTAACACTGGTTATAAAATTTGGGAATGCTTCCAAGTTTCAAATGGCACTAAAAGCCATTCAACCTAGTAAACATTAAACCTTTGCATTAAAGCACTAGGGTCAGCAAGTAATTCACTCCACATACACTACAGGAGCTTTATTATTTGCACTACAATATTCCAAATTTCCAAGGAGAGGTTGAGTCTAACAGTGACACTAATTGGAACACGACAAAATTACATATGTTTCAATAATTATCATAACCATATCAGTATGCCATTTATGATCAAATTCATATATTCATATATGCGTTTTAAATACATAAGTTGCAGACATTTTTATGACTATTTGCTATTTTATTATATATGAAAAAGAATGGTTTAATACCTAGATCCCAATGGATTGATCGGTTGCTTCAGTGGGTCATGTGGAGGTACACCTGTTGGCAGTCGAAGATACAACAAGAGTCTCTCCGCCCCACTCAGGGCCTCCACAGCTTCTAACAGTTGAGCTACTGCTTGACGTCCCTCTGGGCTGTAATGTAACTACATTGTAACATAGACATAGTACTATAGTATTTTGAAGTTCTACTCGCATGTGTATAAAAATTTCTAATTATTATAATTACAGTTTAAGCATATTGTTTGCTTTGTGAATTTATGAAAAGGTTTATGTAAAATCAAAAATAATTTAGAATTCATTGCTTAATTGAGGCACTGTATTGTAAGAATACAATAATATGTTATTAGATGGTGCAGTAAAATACAATACCTTTATTATTAATTGAATTCAAAATAAATATTCAATAATATATTCAACAGTTTTTATGACGATTATAAAATAGAACAAAATTGACTTGATTCAATGATCTGTGCATTTGATAAATATTTACTTAATTATATAAATGTGATATTAATTGTAGCAGTAAAAACCAATAAACTGATCAAAAATTAATAGGTCTACCAGACTGGTGTAAAGAGGCCAGTATAACCCATAAACATTCAAAACAGATCAAACAGACCTAATACACTTATCAACCACTTTATAGTAAGTACATTTTTTCCCTAATTTTATGAGTATACACTGGACTGTAGGGGCATACACAGGTATTTGCTCACTTTTCAAGTTATGGTATGGTTTAGGGCAGGTAATAAATTTATTAAGAGTTATAAATAAATAAACACACACTTCCTAACTAAAATTTCTCTATTCTATGTGGCCTAGACACACACAAATGGGACAGTGTAAACAGCAAGGCAAGACAAACAAATGCTTGCCTTGGTTGTAAGGAATCAAGCTCAAGACCTTTTATTAAATATCAGGTCACAACTTGCAAAATTACAGGGATATCTATGTAGAGTCTTAGAGGAATGGTATTGACTAGGGTAACATAACATTAGCAAGAATTATTCTTATAATGTATACTTAACTGTATACTATTACTACTATACATTAAATCATACTTGGAATTAATTAATAGTCTAGATGGTTTTACGGGAATATATATTGATGGAATGAGAATATAGGATGTAATAGTATTTTAATACAGCAACAATTTAAAGAGACGTTAGAAAACTGGCTGCTGGCCAAATTCAAATAACCAAATGTTTTTCAAGCAAGATACATTGTTTACTCTTTATTTCACTCACTTTTTGAAAATACTTTTGCAACTTACATAGGAAATATAATTTGCTAGGTGAATATTTGAAGAGTTAATTGCATCGGTGGGAAACATCGGTTATCAAGCTGAGTATTCGTTACCTTAGAGCATTCTCGACTATTTGTTGCATGGACGCTACTTTTGCGGAGTCCATTCTCGACTCCTTACCCGAAACTAGGGGCACGCCTGTGTCAGAAGTGCTTGATGGTCCCGGGGAATTATTTGAAGGAACAATACTTTCTTTAACATAAGACGTAGTTTGCCTATGTTTTGGATGATTGACATTTTCCCGATGAAGTTTCGCGTCATCCACTAATTCTCTTTCGGTTTTAACATTTTTCGTACGATCTTCGTCGGTCCACGGTTGAAATGGAGTTGTATTTTCCATCCTATCTCAAATTGATTGCACATTTATCGTTACTCGATTTCATTTTGTAAATTTTTACATTTAATTTCCTATGCGTAACAGAACTCCATTTTCTTGACAATTGACATTAGATCAGCTGTGCGGTGAGGTAGAGTGAGAGGGGGATTGGTGTAGTCAGATAGTCATATTACAAATATTTTTACAGATTTTTTAACGTTAATACAAATATAACCGGTAGCAGCTTTGTAATTTATCAAAATAATAAAGTTAATACCAACACGTCCTATCGCATATTTATATAGTTATAATTATTTAATTATAAAATACTATTAGTCCTAATAGTATTACAATTTTTTTTTGAAATCGTAAAAAATCTGAGCTTTTTATATTGTCAATCCAGTGCTAGGGTTTTACTCGTTATAATTTTTAGTTTAATTTCATATAAAATAGTTCTTCAGACATTGTTCTATTTGCCAAATGTAGAACATTTTTCCTCTTACAAATATCACTATTCAAAAACTGTGAGAAATTGGCAATTCTACATGCTTTGCTTCTGGGAACAGTATACAGTGTGTCCCGCGATAAAGTGCAACCCCGAAAGGGGGTGAAACTAGACCATAAATTATCGACAAAAAAATAGATTTATTTTTTTTAATTTTTTTTTACTATTTTTTATTGACGAATTAAGATTTTTATAT
>DWPT01005425.1:0-12242 GCA_018251895.1 Agathymus mariae mariae
GTTGTGCTATTGACTTACCGTGCCACCATTCTTCAAACGACATAGATGGCGCCACCGTTCGATATAGTTTAAAAGCGTCATCATTGCTGTCCCATAATTGTTAAAGGTACAATATAAGAGTGTAGTGTTGGTCAGTGGTGTAATTCATATATGTGCTCTAATACTACAAGCATTCACCTGCAAGCCGCTAACCAACGATGACAAATGAAGTTTTGTGTTCGGGTGCTTTTTATGATCTAAGCAAATACATGTTAATAATAATAAAATTAAAATTAATAAACTCGGAATTATATTGAACGTTAAAATCACTCACAACCCAAAAAACGCATTATAATTCTGTAAATACAATTAATTCCACAACAAAAAGATTCAATTATTTTAGTAACAAATAAAATGGATGCGATTCACTGTAGTGCTTTCCGAGGTCCTTATAGTATTGACTGATATAATCAAAGTTAAGAATTAACAGAGAGGAAGTTTTTATTAAAAGTTTGACTTTCCTTTCGCAGCTGCACTGCTAATTGATTGCCTCTTAGGTGTGGCCTGCAGAGCGCACAAAGCACCATTGATGCCGCGGCCGAGTAAACAGCGACATGTAAACATCGGTACACGATATATACGTTGGATGTAAACCGAGCAGGGAGAAGTTCTGTTATTATGAAGACCACATAGTCGTTCAAATATGCCGACAGTACACAGTCATCCTTGTTTTTAGTTTGAAAGACAAAATGAACAATATAAAATATATTAATTTTAATAATTTAAGTACTGAGGGAATGAAGCAGGAAAAACTCGAATCTTTTTTATAAAAGCTAAGGTTGAACACGCTTGAAATCGTACCTATAAGTAATTTTTTTCAATATTAAAAATTGTAGGACACGTTTTTGAATTTAACTGACCGCTTGCTTGGGCAAACTTAAAGGTTTCGTGTTTTATTTCATGGGATATGATGTAAACGGACGAAATGAGATAATGTTTTACTGATGACGATCACTTATTATCGGACGATCCGTCTACTTACCTAATGCAAAGAGACCTGGCACTTATTTGTCTCCAAAATAATGTCGACTAAAAAGTGTGAAGTCTGTGAAATCATATTGCCAGCATTGGTAACTATAGCCTGAGGGTCCCATAGGCCAAGAAATGTGGTGCTCTGGAAAGTAAGTGAAATATCCACATCTGCTCTTTGATCAAACTAAAGCTCAAGTCAACCCACGTTCTTGTGGAACTTTAAAAAGCTGTGATTATTATCTCACCGAAATAAATATTCGACTTAAGTGAGTCAATCGACCCCATCTGTACTATACGGAAAGCAGGGCGTCAATATTGCACTTACGTAAAGTGCTGAATACACGCATTGTATAAAACATTTGGTGTTGCTAATTAACAGCTCATTATTGGCGATCGTCTGCAAATTGGGCTGCGAGAGGTGGCAACACCTTTGCGATTAATGTTCGGTTTACCATTCGGTTGCATGATGACACCATTCGATGACTACTCATTTCGTGCCCATTATATTAAGTGCTGAGGAGGTTTTGGTTTTAATATACAGCAAAATGAAACATGTGTGTATCCAATATCAGTTTAACGAGCAGGTATAACGATGGGATGAGTCACATCACGATTGATATGGTCGCCATAATTACTAAACGCAACTGGTCGCAGTTTAAAATGGTGTATAATTACGAAAAGGAAACTCCGTAACGAAAGACAAGGTGTGTCGGATGGCCCAGGAGTTCATCATCAGCTGCGAGCCTCAGGTGCTCGAAATTCGATTGGTGGAAAGGTGCTCCGGACGAAGCTAAATAAAATTTGTATAAGAAGGAAATTTAACACTGATCGCGAACGATCTAATTGCCGGAAACGGTCTGCGATGTTTAATTACATATTAAATAGGTCAGCCCATTATTTTTGCATTATCCAAACGCACATCTAGCGGGCGCACCTTCCCCCGCGAATGTCAAATGTCAAAAGACAATTATTGCTACGGTTTTGCGACGGTCGATCGACGTTAAAAAATTGTGCACGCGCTTTCGGCCAGCTGTCTGGCAATAACAGCCACGTGCGCGCGAAAAAAATAAAGAATGGGGGGACAAGATGGCGTCGGCTCTCGTGCACTTGACATTTCCAATTAATTTGCGCGGGACATCTGTGCCGTTAGCAGCTGAGCTGTTGTGCCGATCGACTGTAATGCGGATTACGTTAAACGCATAACGAGTGCGTGCGTCCGACAGCAAGGGTTCATTTCGGACAAATATTGTCATTCAGCGTGCGAACAATCGCCCCTTTTTGTTTCTTTTTTAGCCGATACTTGTTGAAGGGTCGTGGACTATGATTTTAGCATTCTGTGCGTTTATTCTCGGATAAGATTGGATATAGAGCCTAAACTTTTCTGATTTGAAAAGTGATTGAACGTATTTGCCCGCCATTTTATTATCCGTTATTGTTTCAGTCCGGACTTACGTTTTCATCTCGGCATGGTTATAATTCATTACAGTGTCAGTGTTTTTATATTCATTTATACTGTGGCATAATTACTAGGACACTTTATATCTGATAAGTATCATGAAATTCTAGATTTTTCGATTATAACTGATGCCCCTATTGAGATCGGAGTATGGAACTATTCCGTAAAATACGCAAGATTATCGCTGCTGACCTTATTGATGATACGATGATAAGAAGATAAGGACTCATCAGAGATCTTAATGGAATAGTCAACATTATACCCACCTCCTAATTAGTATCGCTTACATCGATAAATATTTATGAGCAATCGATATTTCAATAATACTTAAGATACCCTATAACAACTCGAATTAAATAATTTTAAGGTAGAATTTTACTCCAAGGGTTCTATATATATAAGTAAACAGGTGAAATTTTCGTTTATTGTATTTTTTTATTTTTATAAATAAGGGTCCAATTCAGCTTTTGCCTGTTAATGAGCAACTAGAGCCACGTGTGGTCAGTAGACGCATCCAATTTTATGCATCCTATAAAATAGAGGGATGCTTAAATGTATTGCATTTGCCCGCATCGCAAATTTATAAATAAGCTTTTATAGACTGCCGCGTGGGTCTATCGTAAGTAATCAGCTGAAGTAATTTTGATTGCGGTCGCGAGTTGGATGGAGATTGCTGATGGTAATATTTTACGATGACTTCCGTGCTACGGATATAACACTTAGCCAGGTCTAACCTGGTTCTTATCGTTAGATATTCGTTTTGTTTTAGGGCAAAAGAATTGTGAACCTCCGGCATATGTGGTTTCATTATTTGGATGTGTCACTACTCCAATCAGAAGCATGGGTACACATCAGGACACCCTTACGGCCATATGTGATATTGTTATGTTTTTAAACATTTTTACAACTTTTATTTTATTATGTCTAAGAATTTTTCCTTCGGCTCCAGGGATGAATATAAACATTGCCTATTCGTACTATCCGTACTAACCTCAATTATCTATGCGTCTACACCTAACGTACTGAGCGATCCAAGTAGTCAAGATAGAAACGTACTTTGTAGAATGCGTAATGTGTAATAATCGGTAAATGAATTTAAAAAAGTTTCTATTACTACTTCATTTGAATTTGCCAACATTGGAACTTTCCAAACCGGTATGTACTCCACTTCTGAATCTCTTCTTATAACAAGAGGCATTATATCTGACCTATATACCAGTAAACATAATTCACTCTTTTTGTTCAAAAACAAAACGGCAGATTTGACATGCCTTCGAAATATTATAGAACATTTTTGGTATGGTATGGTTTATTTCCAATTTAAGAGATGCTGCCCAACGCAAGCCCCTCACAAGACATCGACGTGCCTTTATAACCATAAGGAATTCAGCTTCGTTGAGAAGTGCAAGCAGGATTCATATGTTGATTTTCAATTAAATTTAGCGCCAATGTTTAGATAAGGGATCGCCGAGCCGCGATTGCGACCTATCTCGAGCGCTCCAGGTGCGTTTCGTACAAAGCCACCGACCTGCTCCGAAAATATCTGCCGCAGTCCGCGGTTGAACTCGGTAATACCGGTGAATTACTAAGTACACGTACCAGTACGCAATAATATTGGCCAAGGTTCTCGTACGTGACGCCTAGGTTCACCGCACAAACATTTGATGGTTTGAAAATTTATCTGTGTGTTAGAAACTACTTAAAATTTACTTTGTTGATGAAAAATGTGGGTAGTTCGTTAATAGTATCAGTTAACAGTAATCGTAAACAGTTCAGAACATGCCGTAGACTTTCAGTCTGAAAGCGGACTACAGCCTATGTGGCTCAGTCAAATGTTATAATGTATGTGATATTAAGATAAGAATTATGCATAGTGCATAATACAACCTTGGCCAAGCCATTAAGTTGATCGTTAAACTACTTCAACCCATGGACATCATCTTACATTTTATTTATGTTAAAAGCTTGCAAACGAGCAGACCCGATCTCCAAGCATTGCCGGCTACGAAGTAAATAGTGAACCGGGTCTTAGTAGTTCTCCGAATTTTCAAACTGAAAAACTTTAAAAACATTTCAAGATTCAACCCTTCTTGGAGTGTGGTAACATTGGTCATTTACCAAACAGACCACCATGCGTGAGTACTGTCAAGAATAAACTGGGCACAGTACCCAGACAACGTCCCTCGCTCCACTGCCTTATTTATTGATCAGCAAAGACTTTTGAGCTGGCATGGTTTTGGGTTTAAGAATGGATGGAGGCTATTTGGACTGAGGAAGCAGATTTTTCCTGGATTTAGAAAGGAGCGATCGAAATTATACAAGTTTATGCTCCACGTTATATTGATGGATGGATAGGTGATGGATATATCTGTTTAACACCTTAATATAATCCTGTTTATGCTGCTAATGGATAGAAGTCGAAGGTTTTTGAACAGCGTATTAATAACCATTTAAGCCCTGCATTCCTCCCTCATCTTCGCGGGACGTCACAAGATAGCTTTCACATATTGCCGTAGCGCTCAGATGGTAAGCCAAATAATGGTTCCCTATAACCGACTATTTATAAGACTGGTGGAGAATTCTTCGTATAGCGCTTTCTCCTGCCACCCGGTATAATCAAACTTGCATTGGAAATGAAATTTCGGATCTGGATATGAATATTGATATATGAATAATATTATACCGGTTTCGGTTACGGATACGAATATGAAATTATTTCAAATTAACCAGTTGAATCGAATTATTTCGGTTAAGGATATTGGATGATTTAGGAATTGTAAAAAAATATTTTTTACAAGGTAACAGTTTGACTTTATTTTTAGGTATTATTTATTATTATAATCATAGAGAAAAAACAATAATCTTAAAAAATTAAGAATGAAGATTGTCTAAAAATGAATCGACGCAGCTACTGAATCAGCTCGGCCTGCGAAAACCTGTCATTAACGTATCTCATAGACACAGCCTCTCTCAGAAATTATTCGAAACGTTTTATCAAATTTGGTTACGATTTAGGATATATTTTTATTTGGGATAACCGATCTTTACGGTTACGGTTACGGATATCCATATGAATTTGGGATATTCAAACGCAGACACCTTTTATGCATCATTCAACGCAAAGCAACTTATTTCAAGGCCGAATCATCAAATTGAGTCACTGTCTCACGCTAACCGTACGAAGTTCTCTCGAGTGGATTAATAACTATCATCTTTACAAAAAGTCATATATAAAGAATGATTGTAACATTAACTTTCGAAACGAACATCGCCACTTATCCACCAAACACCTTACCGCAGTGTTTTACTATATGTGGATATATACAACACTCGTTATTTGAACAGCAAGTAATTGATAGCATCAGATAAATAAACTTAATTTACAATGGAGGGCCGGAGTTCTTTTACAATTCGTACCACAGAATAGGTACGCTACAGACGATCTTATCAACGAGCGGTCTTGTTAGAGGCCTCTCGTTCGTTCGCGGTTATCTGCGAGGTTTTACGACAACGAAAAGACGAAGGAGATAGCGGAGGCGAAAGTTAAGGTGTGGGCGGCAGCGAATTAAGAGGACGACGACAGAAGACGAAGACAACGGTGAGCTTCTCAACAATAAATGGGTGTCGAAAAAGTGCCTATTTTTATTCTTTTTTTTTCTTTGGGCGCCAACCAACCAGCCCTGTTAATGATGTACCCTGCTTTACAACGGACTGACGCCAGACCCCTCCTGTTGGAAATCAGTAGATTCTGTATTATCGAATTGAAACCTGACTGTACTTGTGCTTGATAGTAGGGTTTTTAACATGCATGGACATGACATGGGCATGGCATAGTATGGCATTTAGGTATTTTATTATAACATATTCATGGTTTGCTTCCACTAGCACCGACCTTGAAGTATTTTAACTTGCAGTAGGAGTTTCGGACAGTGAGTTAAAAAGTAGTTTCCCTTTCTATTTGACCGGCAACTCGACGTTAATACGTCTTTGGTATTGCGAACGTCTATGGACGCACTCACTCATCGTCAGGCGGTCTGTCTACTTGTATCTCGGGTATTGACGTTAAAAATACTATAAAATTCAGCGGGCCTTCTCGTGGCTTATATATTCCGTGACATGGCGGTCGACCGAATTCAAGGTATCTCAATACAATCGACCCGTAGATTACTTTAATTGATAGATCAATGAGGAGATATCACTGAGTATGTAAAAATGTGCAGGGAATTTAAAATCGCAATGCATCGCGATGCATCGAAAATTGCAAAATAAATATAAAAGTCCAGTTACTGACAAGACCACAGAAAAATGGCTATATTAATTTGCTGTTGAAAACACCGTCGCAGTCAAAGGAAGGTCGATCTTATTGATAAAGGTATAAAGATGAAATTGGAGATGTAATTAGGGCAGTTACTACTAAAGCTGACAATTTACTTATAGCAAAATATCATAAATATGTCATTATATCTGCAAGAACATGTTTCAAAAGTCAAGACTAAGAATTAATGTTTCTGTGTGACAATAAAATTTGAAATTTTAGTTACAAGTAAATAAACACAATCCTAATGTTGCACAGATATCGCCAGACCATCGCTGATGCGAGACGCGAAGAGGATTGCTAGTTTTAAATGAACCCAACGATAATTATGATAACAGTGTGAAACAGTTTGTTTCTTTAAACACAGGAACGAAATCTATTCTATGTAGAGATTTAAAAAAAAATTGAGTATCGCCTTTTTTGACATCCGCTCTACAAATGTATCCAAAACTATTTTAAGTAAACTTTCTCAAAGATTAATTTCTAAAGTTCCAAAATTAGTTAAGGCAATTTCGTAGGTGATACCAAAATTTTGCGTTGTAGAACCGATATTCGTATAAATCTTTCTGCTGTTTGACCTTCGCTGTGAAGTCATGGAAATACTTATACGTCACACACTTATTACGTATTCACTGGTTCTATAAATAGTCATTTCTCTGCATATAATATATATTATTAAATATTCGAGCAGACCATTTCGAAGGTAAAAAAGAATTAATAGAACCACAGCTGCTTATAATTTTGCAAATTTTACTTAAGTCAGCAAAAAACACGACATGTAGGATGTATGAAAGAAATTTATAACAATTTCTTATACGTGTTCAGTAGCATTTATTTCCCAAACGAAGGTTTAAGTGCGCCGTATATTTGTACTGACGAGCGGAGCTGCGTTCAATTGTTTCTATTTTTATGTTTATAGTCACAGCTTGCAGTGAAATTACTTGGGAGTGTTTCCATTGGTGACTTTTATACGTATTTAATATGTGCTACGATTAGTCAACATACAGCGTAAGGGTTTAAGGGCAAGCGTCAAGCTAAATTAAGATGTCCCATCTTATTTGAACGCGTAAATTATTTTTAATGAACGACCCCATAGCGCCATAGCTCAGTTGCTAGTGTCCCCGCTTGCAGAGCGAGGGGTCCCGGGTATTCCCGGCCGGGGCAGACATTTACGTGACAGAGAAATGCTTGTTCTGTGTGAGTCTCTTGTGTGTAATGTGTATGTCCATGCCACCCGCAACACAGGAAATTCTAGAGCGGGGGTGTGAGTGTGTAATCGTTTATTCACAATCCAATCCAACTTACTCACAGTTTTTTTTTTAGATTTAACGAGTTTAATTCGTTTGAAGCATCAGATGGTGGTTTTTAGAATTCGTGAAGAAATAACACAAGGTATGAACGATTTTCGTTAGACACATCTCGAAAACTGGGAATTATGGCATTTGTATGTATGGATACGCACCTCTTACAAGCTTTGCTATTTTTATTGTGCGGTATTCGTTTTTATTTGAATGACAGGTAATCTGAAAAGTTATAAGCTACGAATTTGGTTTTTTTTTTTCAATTTTTTCCAGCGATTTCTTTAATCGAATCTTAAACTTCAAATTCGTTGTCCAATTTTGTAGCTTTTCTTTTAGAAGTTTTTTTTAAAGATTTTTTGCTAGAATGACTAATGAATCAGAAATATGCATCGTTAATAGACACTTGCAAATCAACCGTCCTTGCATCTGCTGAATAAAGCCCTAAGATCATTCAAAGCTCCTACAGGAGATCGGCTCTTAGTGAGTAGGTACAGAAAACATACTGTATATCAAGTTTTATTATTTAACTCGTATAAGCTTTACAAGTATTTTCTACATGACTAGCTGTTAATACAGCATGTTCAACGTTTGGAGATATTATTCATATTTCACAGAAATACCTTGTGGTCATGCTAGGTGACCCAGTCTGCTGAACGAAGGGTTTCTGGTTCAATTATTCAGCGGGACAGATATTGTGTCACATTAATGTTTGTTCGCAGCTTTTGGTTGCGTATGTCCATTCTAATCGCAACACAGGAAATTGGAATTAATTGTTGGTAAGGTTTTAGCATATATTTCAAAGACCTATTCACCATTTTTTCCTGGTAGTTTAAGCAGTGAAATGTTTTAACGTCTTTCGGTTAGTGTCAAATGACTAGTTCCGAGCCGGTTCCTCGTTTCTTTCTTGGCCGGTAACGATCCGATGACGCATTTTCAGTAACCAATGTTAATGGGTCAGTTCACTGTATAAAGTGAAGTTATAACACTTAAGGTATGTAACCTGTTACCTAAAATCCCAGTCCTAGTGCTTTTTAAAATTTGCAATAGTAATATTTGCAATAAAATTTGCAATTTTTAAAAATTGCAAATAGGACACTGAGAGCTATTTATTTTGATACATCGTTAATAAGTGCAATAATACAGGGTAATCTGAAGCGTGTTTAATTTGCATAAAATGGTACAAATAGTAGTAAAAAATAGTAAAAACATAATAAAGACGCTTCAGCTATCTGTCCGTTGCAGGTATACCTTTTAAAAAATACTATAAATTTTGATTTCGACTACACCAAGAGTTCAAAGATTGTTGATTAAAATACAGATTTATCACGTCACTTGGAAAATATTTCTGGCAGCTCTTACACGTGTATAAAAGGTGTACATTGTTTTCAAAGAAATCTCTATCTTGGAACATTGGATATTTTAAGATGAGATATAATTGTCTTAGATTAAATTCCACAAAGCTAAAGTGAATCACCGCCAGGAACTCGCCAGTGGGAACGCACCGGCAGATAAGACACAGAACACATCTGGCAATGTTTCTGTGTGCGTCATCACGGCGTGTGTTTGTCTTGGACATCAGCGGTACGCGCAGGTCATAGTGTGCAACACGCAAATATATTGTACATTTTACATTTAATTGGTATGAAGCTCCAAAAATAAATCCATTGACATTTTAGCGCGTGTTAGATATTGTCAAAACTAATCCGTCAACAGTTATGACGTCTGTTGGCAAAATGTCATGAGCAGTTCTTCAGAGAATACGTTAAGCAGCCAGCCTCAGTTATTATCACCAAATAACAGTCTGTAACTGTCACGTGATGCAGGTAGCTACTCAATACCCTGATGAGGTAGGCTATACGGCAAGTTTCGAATTGTTAAAATAGACACTGCCTGTAGTTCTTGTATGCGATCGTAAAATGCAATAAGTAGAGAAGACAATGTCACTTTCAAGGATTACGATACATAATCGTCGTGCTGATGAGACATATGTGTCGTGACAGCTCCTGGATCAGCGGTCCCCCGATCATGAGGAGACTCGCTGGCTATTAAACACTACTTCAACAGGCGGCCCGTAGAGTACAGCGTAGTCCTTCAACTTATAAGATGCTTCTCAAAATATAATTGTTTGAGATCTGCAGGATCTCCCCTGATCCTGGCGTAGAGTGCCGTCTTTTACATGCATTCAGGTACAGACGACATTGCATTAATTATTCACTTATATTACTTACTTGGTGCTTATGCAGTTATCTGTGTACTACTAAATTCATAAGAACCTACGTGAATATATAGACGATACTTTAGCCAGTGACTCGAAAAAACTATAGGCGGCAAGTTGGAAGATTGAGTAATCGTTACGATATTGTTCGAAGCTTCGAGCCCAGACAGTATACATACGTCGACTTTCATAAAAAAATCTGTCGAGACTGAAGACGCAAGCCGCATACTTAAAGTTCGCTATAGCAAAACAGGTCGATTTATGTCAAAACCATTCACCTGATAGATGCTCTCTTATTTACGAACGAATGTGAATCGGTACAGCGGAATAATTTACTTTTTGGCGCGAGGCACTCGATCGATCACATTCTAAACCACTAGTGGACGCGATTAGTTGTTGCAGTTAGTTGTTACCATGAATTTTTTCAGAGACTAAATCTATATCTTTCGCGGCGATATTCGTCTTTCCCGAATGAATCCAGACAAGACGTGCTTGCGTGGAGTTTATAAGAAAAAATATTGAAAAATCAGTATGATGCTTCTGTGGACACATTCTCGTTCTAGGGATTTAGTTTATTGTCGTTAATTGCCAATAGTTTTCATTAAAGATTCGACACCAGGTAGGTATCGATATAAGAGACGCTAATTCACCAGGATTACTTCCATTCGAAGCACTGGTTCGCTACATGTCGTGCGTTCCTTACGCTCCTAGCGACTGGTGGAAGCAGCAAGTGGACAAGTGTGTGGAAGCCCTTGGGTTACACGTGTTCTCAAGATGGCTCTGAGAGGCTGATCGGTCATGGTCTAGATTAATGCTAATGTATTTTATTGTACCTGTTCCGGACTTAAATGCATTATCGATGAATCTTTTTTCATTAAATATGTGCATTTTTCAGTTTCGGCAAAACAACTATGTATCGACTTAGTAACAAGCTATCATAGATATTTTTATTTTATTTTTTTATTATTATTTATTTTATTTTATTTTTTTAATTGTAGTGTGTGATTTACTACTACCACGATCATTATAAATAATTATTCACAAATCAAACGAAAACCTTTATTCTTAGAAACAAATACAAAACCATGGATGTTGTCGCTTTTAAAATATCATATAATACACGGAATTTATATATAATTTATAATGTAACTGGCAGGCGACTGTAACTTCATATTTTAATTAGAGTGAGAACTCTAAAAACAATTTATCACAGATAATTTTATTTCGTCTGTGATATTTGAAACCTCGTCTAACATCGGAATGTTATTTGTTAATTCGCGGGTAGCTGTGGGGCATCGTTTCCTTGAATCATTACCCAAATATAAATACATATTTGACGAAATTGGTTCGATGCTGTGAAACAATTGTACTCAATAGATTCGCTTAGATGCAGTAAATTTTTAGGCCGTAAAACTTTACTAATGAATCTATGATGACTTATGATGAATGAAAACTTGTAATTGGTGTTGTTTTAAGTTATTATTTACGTTCATAGATATCCCATGTATACCTATACCTATGTAGTTGAATATATAAAAGATTACTACGTTGAATACTCCTGAAATTTCGTTACAGAAAATTTTCCGTAACTATAACCCCCTACAACCCACAAACCTTATTTTCAAACACTTTTAACTTTCAAGCTGATTAATGCGTGTAGTGAAAAATCCATACTAACGTTTTTAACTGATTTCAAACTGTAACGAGTTGAATTTCGAATAGTTTCTTAGCTGGATATGTCGAAAAATATATTTATAAAGTCTAGATTTTCACACCGAGTTAGGTTATACGTAGATACGACAAATAAGTTTGTAGTAAGCCTATATTCAAGTGTACAGAGAGAGTGCGAATTTTGTGAAGCTCTGTATATGTGAAAAGCAACTTCCGGGACCACGACACCTGCCTCAAAACTTCTTTTACCATTTCAAAGGTACATTATTCCGG
>DWPT01005426.1:0-12238 GCA_018251895.1 Agathymus mariae mariae
AAATATTTTCTGTTATTATATCTTGTTGACCTGATTGCGCAGAAGGGAACACCGGAGTTACTTTGTACATTACTGAGGGAGATGCTGTGAAATTAGTACTGAACAAATACAATGATAAATTTGATATTGTTGAGGGTGTACTAGCTATGTTTGCTTTTTCTAAAATTATTTTCATACACTGGGACTTTGCATTGAGGCCTGAATAGTTACTACCACCGATACAGGATTTATAAAATAATACGCACCTTTCCGAAACGGTAGTAGAAGCATTAAATGACGTGCTTAAGTATATTTACAGAATACCTACATGATTAAATGATTTTGAATTTGAATACGAGATACATATGGTAAGCGTTTACGGGAACCTCCCAAAATTGTATTGACAGCAATAATAAGGTTGCGGTTAATTACCGAATACCGAAACCAAAAGCAGTTTAGTATTGATGTGTAAAGACATTTTTCTCGTTTACAAATTTCCATACGATAAAACGGTCATTTTAAATATTCGCTATTGTCAGTAGAAAAATTAAAACATGTAATAGATAGATGCCGAATTTAGCAAAGCAATAAAAAGTCCATAATATTACATTACCGACTTATTGCACGAGGGCGTCGGTATAATAAATTTCTAAGTAATCGCTTCCTATACATTAAGGATACATGTGAAAAACTACTATTAGGAGCCTTTATTAAAGCAAAAGAACCCAAAACAATAGTCATTAGAATTTGTGTATGTGTTTAGTGCATTTGTTAATTTCAGAAGCGGGTTAACCCATTTCGCTATGGTTTTCACTAATATTTAAAGATCTTTTTATTTCAATCCATCCATAAAAAAGTTACAAATCAATATATTAATTTAATAATATAAATAATAATATAATCCACAGAACGAGAAAAACTCAATCCTAGAACATTACGGGTGCTTTTTCTAAGCATAAGCTAGTTTTTCTGAAGCGAAGTGAAGGCGGTTTGCTGGTTCGTTGCTAGTTAATTGTGTTATTATAGTAACTAAGGAGGTTTCCTTCGTAAAGCAATGTTAAATATAAAATTTGTAAACTATGACGTCGTGAGAAATTGGGGGCATTATAAAGGATAAGAAAACAAATCGACCCAGCTATTCAACCACCATCTTCATCCACCTCTAAACTTCTTTCCTAATATTGTCAAAATAAATTTAGAAAATAGATCCTACATACAAGAACCTTAATTATAATCGTGATCTTATACGATCATTATAGTTGGAACCCCATACATTAGTCTGATTTGGATGTGGTTAGTTTTTATGATTTTTCTAAACATTGTTTATCGAATTGTAGTAAAATCACTCTTGCACCACAAAGCCCACTCTACTGAGTACCAGGAGTACGCGGGTAGTATGGATTGATAAAAATATCACAAAAACAGAATAAGCCGATTAAAAACATTTATTTGTCCTATAAATGTCTGCCTTGGTCGGCAATCAAACCTAGTTCTCACTCGACATACGGGGTCACTATTAAGGGGGTCACAAAGTCGTATAATACTTCATAAACTGTTTTAAGTAATTTTTAAGAATTAACGTTGACCTATTTGTGTATGTGATCATGGACATTTATTCAAGTTTTATGATCATAATTTTGAAATACATAATAAAACTAATAACTACATACATATCGTTAAGAGAGGTGAGCGATGAACTAAGAATCTAGTACAGACTGACGCAGAATGTGCATCGATGTCAAACAAGCCCTCGGCGCCGTAACACAACTCCGTCGAGTGTGTTAATTACTGACTTCTGGTCCTTGTCACGTAGATAAGCCTAAGTTTCAATTTCCTTCTTGAATTATCATTACGTCCGGTTCTGGAATAATTGATATGTGCGCTATGAGACGAAGATGATACTTGACTGACGATAAATTATTATAAGTAGGCTTGTAAAGCAGATAAACAAACTGAATACAATTTGCGTTGCATTACAATAGTGTATCTTGGACTAATTAATTGAAAATCTAAGAGAGGGCAATCATTTACTCGGATGGCTTAAAAGTTCAAATGGAATTGCATCTGTTAATTCGACTCCTATGCTTTAGCAGTAAATCATCACATGAGGGATCTTGTGTCCCTCAAGAATTCTGCATAATGTTCTCAAAATTGACCGGAGTCTTTCGACCCGTGCTCGGTTAATGTACTGAATCACTGAATCATCGGGATAAGATGTACTGCACGGGCTGAAGGTACCGGGGTAACAATGGAAGAAAAAAATTTAAGGAGCGTCGACGGTCACATTATTTATATTATTGCTACATTAATTTCATCTCTATGTTTAAAATATTATAAATAAAATGTATATATCAACTCATACATTATTACGTTTATTTAATTTTTAAAATCATAGACAAAACTTAGTAATTTTTACGTGTTATGTGTTATACCTCTCTATATATATACATGTTTAAGTAATATGTACTCGTATAATCAAAATTCATATATTAAAAATGTCGAAGCCTTTGATATTAAAATATCTGATCTGCAATGTAATTTAGTTCACAAACCAAAATATATAAACAGACATTCATAAATATTCGATCTCTTGTCTGGTCTCCATCACGGTGTTTCCTCTCGAGATGTATTTGGCCAACAGTCAAGTACCCTCCTCAAGTACTCAGCCCGTTTACCTTGATTCAACGTAAACACACAGCACAAGTGTAATAGAATGTATGAAATATTATCCGAATATTTTCTCTGATACCTATGAATATTACCTGCGACCCACCTCCACTTCCCTGAGGTTGAACAATTTTTTACTTATAGGTTGAAAAATGAAGATTTAAATCAACACAAAATGAAAGGTAGTTGATATTTATATGCGCATCACCATGATATATACCGATATACGCAGCCTACGTGCATCATAAATAATGTTGTGCCGTGGTTTCAGAGATTACCTTCTGGATACACCCAAATTCACATAATTATCACTCTCTCTGTATTATACCAGGTTTGATTACAGAGGTACTAACTAGGGATTTCATCGATATGAAATTTCGGATCTTCACACGGATATTCATACATATGAATTTCAAGAGTTTTGGTTACAGTTATCCGATTGTTTAGGATAATTTCTGTTAGGGATAATAATTTGATTTTGTTTCTAAGTATTATTAGGTAATATATCACAGAAAAAAACAATAGCCTTAAAAATAAAATCATAAAAACTGTCTAAAGTGAGAGCGACCCGGCTGATGTATCAGCTCGGCAGGCGAAAACTTGTTATAACGTGTTTCTTAAGGCATTCACCCTGATTGTGCTCTGTTTCAGAGTGAAACACGTGTTGATGACGGTATGAGTGTTGGTATATACTTTTATTTATCATAAATACATGTTTTCCTTTGTGGAAGAGAGGGAGGTTCCATGCATGTATAGAAGTATATACCATCATACATTTTGCTTGCGGATTGTTGCAAAGTACATTAATATCTACTAATTTAATAACAATGAATTTCTGCAAAGTAACGCCTGATACTATCAACTTTCATTTAAACTCTGCTCCTATCCGAAATATTCGCAACTTATTTATCGGAATCGGTTTGGATATCCGACAGTTTCGGTTACGGTTACGGAGCTCCATAACATCCCTGGTACTAACTAACGTTTAGTACAGATAAGGACCACTCATGTTCTCAATGATACAATAGCAATTCTGGAAGTCTCGACGCATTGAAGTTTCTATTATATAGTTGTTTGAATTTTAACAATTGACGTTATATTTTAACCATATTTGATTGAACCCATCCATCAATTTTAACAATAGACGTTGAATTTTTATTAAATAATAAACCCATCCATCATAGCAGACTTTGTAGTCTTATTGGTTTCCAGAAAAGACACATTTTAGTCACAGATAAAACACTTTTTTGTTTTTAAATCCCAAGTGTATCATCCGTCACAACTTATTCTTATCGCAGACCGAGTGGGTCCTCTGTCGTAATGTGATTGACAAAGTACACAGGTATAGTTAGTCGGAATGCAGGGGACTACCCATCCTAGAGACTTAGCTAACTTCTGCCCGTAAGTAGTAGCCGTTTAAGCGGCGTTGCAGTACAAATAATAAAAAAGCTGCAAGTTTTTTGTTAATATTATTAATGTAGGTATATTTTTTTTACTTATAACGCAAAAAAATATAGTCATCCTGAGCTAACTGACAAAAGATTTTCATCTTTGTTTCTCTATTTTCATCATCTGCTTATGTTAGCTTCCTTCAGGCAATAGTTAAGACTCTTTGTGCATTTTACGATATAAAACTGATATACAAGTGTAACCTTTGGCTTTGTATTTTCATACAATAACGCAGTAAGTAAGTAAGCTTAAAGCTGTGGATATTGACATAAGACCTAATTTCATTATATACAAACAACGAATCAAATAGCTATACTGTTTTATTAACTCGCGTTTTCAAAGGAACAAGATAGTCAACACAGCGACTGTGAAAGTCAATTGAATTCAAAACACTTTCATGTCTATACAGTTTCAGGTTTTATATTGGTTAGGTACCATTAAATATTTGGAAAAAAAATGATAAAAGCCTTCAACTTACCTCTAGGTTAAATAATTTAAATGGTATTACATAAAGGCTCTTTCTATATTTGACATGTACGTTCCAGTAAAATGGACTAAGAAGGATGCCGTCAATATGGGCTTACAAAATTACATGAATGCCATTATTATTAAATTTGCACGAGTACCTATTATGATAATTTTGGGTATGATAATATAAATAATAACAAATGAAATATTCAATTAATTACTACAACTTTCCCACGAACAAAACTTGTTAGTTGTTACAGTTGTTCCATATTTACTTCACTGTTTCCCGAACGCCTTGCCATCACCGAGTCTACGACTGTTTTATTCCCTGTCACAATGTCTCACTGAAAAGGAGATACTAAAAGTGACGAACTTATGAAGCAATAACCTGAAATAATCAAAGTTTACTACCGGCCGTGAGGGTCGGACGCAGGTTCGCAATCGGTAACGATAAATCAATTTAGTGCTCATAAAAAGGTTTAAAGGTTTTCTCGGTTTTAAATCAATCTTGCAGTTCAGGATTGAATAAGCTTTTGGGGAGTCTACAACTTTCAGCAGATGTGGGTAATTTAATATGTTATCCTTTGCTTAATTCTAAAAATAGTTTTTCGGAAGGCTTATTCTTATGGCTCTGAGGTTTGCTACACTATTATTAATATTAGCACTTACCTATTACCGTTAAGATTCACTTTTAAATTAAATATTTGAGCAATCATTGAAAAGTATAATTTGCAATCTGTACGGAAAAACCTGATTATAAATACGGTATTTACAATTTAAATAAATAGATTACACGATCTGGGGCGGCAATGTGTCGGTAACGCCTGAAGTACTACGGACGTCCATGGGCTGCAGTGATCAACTACCATCAAGTGGCCAGTCTGCTCGTTTGCCGGCTATTGAGATATATATGAAAATCGGCAAAAATCACCAACACGGAATAATTTTACAATTGATAAATTTAAGGGTTTTATGAAATCGTTTTGTTTGTTTTTAATAGCAGAAGAGTAGATCCGATCCTTAGGGATACAAAATAAGACGAGTACAAATATTCTCATCAATATTTATCAGCACATCTATTTTAAGTTATGTCGTCAAAGCATTATTTAATTTCGACGTCAATGCCTCCCACCACGCTTTTGGCGTTATAAATATAGACTTGAGGGTTGACTACAACTCAATAACTCCTTATAATTGAAACCACGGTGATCAACTTATAGTAAACTGTAAATGAAACTGTACTTTGAAATAAACAAAAAAATATAATATTATTGTAGTAGACTGAAGTAATTCATCTTAACGACTTGAGGTTTGTAATGTGTCGGTTCATCCACTTACCTGCTGTTCAAGAATCTTTTTGTCTAGTGACAGTGTTACAAATTACACTTATAATATTTTTGAATTCAACCCGATGTCTAAAATGAATCGAACCGTCTATTTGGCATTTATTTAATCCACGAAACATAATGAGGCAATAGTTTATTTACACTAATATGACTCAAGCAGTAATATTGCACACAAACTAAAATGCACACTTAATGAAGTTAACACTCACTTTAAAAATAAAATAAACAATTAGCCTGCTACAACAATTATATGTATGTATGTATGAAAGGGTATCCACCTGTTTTTTGCATTGAAAGCAGTTTCAATTAATTAAAGGCAACTGGGAGTCGGTAAATAATTTAATAAAAATAGCATAAATGTAGGCGAAGCTAATCTAAAGAGTATAATAACATTTTGATACTCAAAGAATTATACGAGTGGACGCCTTTACATTGAAACAACAATATTTTCCTTTTCATTCAAACGTAGCATTCATACCATTCATATTTCATTTACTAAAATCTAATATTTATAAAAAATAAATGAATGCACGTGAAAATTCAAAGTAAAACTAGTTCTTTATAAATTACAGAAAACACATACGTTAATTAGTTTCGTAAAAGGTTAATTGCTCATTTGTAGCACAACTGCATTCGGGACTGGATTAAATGAACGTGCTACGAAACTTATTATATTGATGTATATATGCATAGGTTTCTTTTTTGTTACCATATTTTAAAAAATAATATTGTTTTGACAAATCTATAATAATAATACGACTATAATGGCTTCGAATTTGTACATCAAACAGTTTTTGGAAATGCAAATGTAAATAGACTCTGTTATCTATATAGAAACTTAAATATATGTTTAGAATATTTTATGTATATATATCTATCTGAACAATAACAACACCAAAAGCATTAGTAACTTATATTATGGGTCATAAACTGGGATACTTTAGATCCCGGGAAAGGGATTTATTCCCTCGAATTTTTTATCAAAGCGATAACGGATTACAGTTTAGATATAAATTCTCTTATGAATTTTATTAGATTTAAATATATAAGACAAATAATAACACTGAAGGTACTTAATAAAATCCCAAATAAATAACTAGCGAAAATAGTAAATAAATATAAAGCAATAAACTTCGTAACAGATAACACTACCTACTAAAATGACTGGAATACAATTTGATTTCACTGTTATTATTTACTACAACAACCATGAAATCTCTCAAGGTTGCTCGGCGTCTGCTGTTTCAGAGCTGTTCGCCTGGTTCAGGAAACTTAAGTATTTTTACGGTGATATCTCATACGTTTTGGGTTCGGTTTTGTAATTCTAAACTTCCGATTAGTCGATCTATGCTCGAGTTCATTTCAATATAGAATAGCTCTAATTACGTTATACTCTCCTCGAACCTCCGATAGAGTAAGCGTTTAACAAGTATTAATTAAGTAGTGAACAGAAGTATTAAGGTTAATTCATTAATTAGTATCCCCCTATGCAGCTTAGATAAATAGTTCCTTGTAATTGAAGACGCTTGTACCATACACTACGCTGGCCCAGTGTCGATAAGTGGATGTATACTGTAAAAAAAATTTGATAAATCACTTATCTCTTGTCACTATTGTCACTCTTCTTTTACTTCGCTATCTGTTACTCTTTTCTGACAATGAAAACTGATGTCCACTAATTCTTAAGTATGGTATTCAGGTACGTTATAAGCGAATAGGAAGAACAAATGTAATAGTCACAGTGGTATAATAATCATTTGAAAAGCACCCAACCGGCGATAGATTAATGGTCTAGATATACAGAAAAACTGGTTAAATTCAACTGAAAGTCGTGTAGGATAATGCTCTGGGCAGTAATTAATAATGATATTAACTGTTTCCTGTTTAGATTTTAAGTTTTACATACGGCTTCTAAGTGTAAGTAAGCTTTGAAGTGTAGCATCCACGTTTAGCATCAGAGTATCATCGTCTTGTACTGTACGCGTCGAGAAAACGAAATAAAATAAAATAATGAATATCTTTGTAAAACTTTTTTCGTCCAGCTGATCGTAAGAAAAAAATGTAAAATGTATGTACGTGATACACTTTATATTACTCTTGACCGAGAATACTCTTGACAACATATTAGAGAACTTGTCGGTTAGTGGTTTTCCTTAACGTGTTTTCCTTCACCTAGATAAGCAAAGGTTAAATAAATTTTCATTAGACACAGCTTTGGAAAATTATTACACTATGCAACCGAAATATAATGAAAATAGAAAAATGTTCAAGGATGATTTTCTGAAGAAATGATTTGCAGAGCCCAGCGTCTGAATTGAACTAGTGTTAAGCCAGCGCGACTTGTAGAACGGTTATAGCTACTGCAGCAAGCGGTGCAATGAGCGTTAAACCCCAAAACGATTTCAGGTTTAAATATATTCCTGTGGCGCTTCGAGATAATAAGCTTCGACGGTTAAATGAAAGCGCTTAAATAATTTCTCAAAACAAAAATTTGTTTTAGGAAAATAAAATATGAAAGCCGAGTCCACGATTGGTCGATTTCATTTCTGACTCGTTCTCATGCCTAGCAAGCACTGGCAGCGTAGTAATTTGAATGTCGGTTTCCCGCACAGGAGTCTTGAGTGCGATCCTTGATAACACCGCTGAATTTTTAAACTATGTTCGTATTACAAATCAATTATTTGTTCAAATCAATGAATGTGTTTCAATTGAGAAAAAATGTTCTCAAAACTGTGTGAAGTTTGCCAATTCGCACTTAGCCAACGTTCGCAAAGTAAGATTAGCTCTGAGCCCAGTGATTGTATAACTATAGTTTTTACTCTATTTGCGCAATCTTTAAATGTGCATGCCTTTTAACAAGCGTATTCACTGCTTTCTTGTTGGCCAAAAACTGTCAGGTGTCTCTACACGATGTGAAATGGTGTTGTCCATTTGTTATTAAAAAAAATTGTATTTAAATGGCAAAATAGCGACCGAATAAATTTAACAAGAACCTAGTATGAGATGTCACAAAAGGTGAGGAGTTAAGATTTCATTATTAAGGCTGCTCTCTCTGAGGCTCACATCAATAAATTTCCCCTATAATCAATACAATTCACCCTTCCCTTTACTTGTAATGCAGAATGGACGGAGTCGTTCGCTTTTAGATAATATCCGATCGTAATTTCCGTTGAGAAATTAAATTTACTTTCCCATTACAGATAAGCAGTCATCTGAGAAACGAATTAAAACTATTGTTGAGATAATCGTTTAGTAAATAGTATATGATACGGTTTTATTATTAAGAAAGTAAAAAAAAGGTTTAATAATTTAACTGTACGTAAAGTACAAACAGGTTTAAAAATCTGGTGAAAAATGGAAAAAACCCAACAAGTGCTTATCGGACCACAGAAAGGGTACCCGCGGTTAGAATGAATAATGTTATTTATTTATACCGTATTACTTAAAAATTATGTCTGAAATTATTAAAAGCAAATAAATACTCTTTTTCTTGAAAACTCTTCAATAAAGTTGAAATTTTTTTTTTTTAATTTTCCAACCAACATAGTTAAGAACAGCAGATGAGTGAACGCTATTTATGTTCATCTAAGAAGTTCTACTTTTAGTACGTCACTTAATGGTGCTGGTACTACTTCTTGTAGAGCGGTACTACTTCCTACGTACTTCACATACCTTCCAAATTTTAATTATGTAGTACCTAAGTCATCGAGTAAAATAACACTTAGACATGACGGACGGAATTCTAAAGGATTTTGTGCCCTTTTACAACATCAGAACTCTTGAAAAGATTGAGTAACTACATTACTTGTAGTTTGTTTGAAAATTTTCTCTCAATCATCATATGGAAATCAATAATATGATATCAGTAGAAGAAATATACATAAAAAATATATATAACGGAAATATAAGTATACCGGAGGGGATGTATCGTTTCAAATACTCGCAATGTGATCTGAGGTCAAATTTAATCAAGGCAAAAGTATCCGAATTGTATCTGTAATATTTAATAGACCCCGCGAGTGGACTAAGTTTTTCATTTACTTAGTTTATGATATATGAAAATTTAAGCATATTATACAAATTCGTGAAATAAAACTTTTAACCTCATACTTGTAAAAGCACAGGCGAGGCCGAGTGTAAAGTACTGCTGTCACATCTGGGCTAATACCTACTGCCAAATGTCACCTGAGCTTCGGGCTCAAAAGGCGTGCAAGAAGACTTACTGGTGACCCGGTAACGCATCACAGCCTCCAGAACAGGTGCAGAGTAGCTGCTTCTCGGTGTTCTATAGGGTACATTTTGGAGAGTATGTTCAGGAATTATATGATCAACCTATCATCTTTCCATTATTGAACAATTAGACGCGCGACGACTCTTCGTCTCGAAAGAATCACTGCAAAGAGAGCTATTAAATACCATTAAATACCATATTAAATACCATGAACTTTTTATTCGTTATTGCAAGTTTATCATGGCAAATCAGTTGTTCGAAATCATAGAAGTGACAGAGAAGTGCAAAAGAGTACAAATTTAAATAGATGCTTTTACTTTTTAGATTTTCTTACAGGCGATGAAAACACTTCTATTACCAAAGGCGTCTCCGCCAGCAGCTATGGCGGTAGTGAATAACTTCTTTAATAGTGCTTTCCTACAATACTCGACTCCGCGTAAAAACCTTTCATGGTTGCTAGTACGAGACAGGTTAAAATACCATTGCGTTTAAATGATTGTAACAGACCGCAGCGACATGCAACAAGAGAGATTGTTAACCATAGCCTTCTTCTTTGTTCAACGGAGCAGGGAGACGTGGAACCCCTTTAACTCTGTGTCTTTTCTTGATATTACTATATGATTGTTTGAAATGAACAGCGGCAGGGTTAATATGAATTAATTGAAATAATCGAGCATCAGAGATCAGCCACAACTCAAATGCTTTCAATTGACACAATGGGGGTCAATTGTTCGATACCTCCAAATGGTGATTAAAACCGCATCCTGATGTTACTCTGTGTGCAACTCTGTGTTAAGTTAAATAAGACCTGTTATTCAATCTATACGCTATGAACTATACGACTTATTATTAAAATTGAAAGTAGGAGTTTTGGTAGCGAAGATTGTGAATGAAATAATAAAAATGGATTCAATGTATACTGCAACAAGGCTCGTATTCCTTTGTTAACCATAAATTTCTGTTTGAAAAGCTTTGTTAGATAACATAATAAATAATACATCTATTACAGCAATTGATGAATATAACTTAATTACGGAATAGCACATTTTTAAAATTGAATTTTAATGCAGGGAATTGAGCGATAGGTAATTGCGTTTTATTAAATAAATTGAGGCAGATACACAAAACTGAACAACGACGATTGTGATATGCTATTGTCAGTAATCTAAAATATAATTTAAGTGAAACAAGTGTCAGTGTGTCAGTCGTAGGAGAACGTCCTGGCTAAAGTGCCTCCGCCAGTGGGGCATAAAATAAAAATTAAAAGAAAAAATAGAAGTATTTTTAGTAAAATTAAAACTGTTATACAAACATATAGTCCTTCACATCACATCATATGTATAGAGTAGGGTGTTGCCAGAGAGACATAGAACGTGCCGTAATCTGAACAGAAGACGACCAGCAACACATCGGTGATAGCCCTGACGTTATATTTAATGTTCGTAAATGATCGAGTACACTGACCATCAGGTGAGCTGACAGCGTGTGTTGGGTGTTAACGTAAAAGATTAAAAACATAAACCTCGGCATAATGCCTTAAAAATAGGTATTAAATATTAAAATTGATCGATGTCAACACTATTTCGCTTGTCGGCAGCTACAGTGCGGCAGGTGTACGTAATCGGTTTTTCTCTTTTACGGTCCTTCGTAGTGATTGTAACGAAATGGACGAATGACAGCCTGTAACATAGAATTTAAAATTCGTTCCTTTTAAGTCTACGGGCGATAAATATAAAATTTAATGGAGTGCCCTGACTGGCAAATTGAACTTATGGGCCAGTTGTAGATGTTTATAAATTAAATTGAATTGTAAGTTATAATGTATTTTGAATCTGAATATCTAACTCACGGGTAGTGATCAGATAACAGTAAGTAAGTACTAGGGCGATCAAAAAGTAATGGTAATCAATGTATAATACAACATTTACTGTTTCAAATTAAATTTACTTTTCTACATAATCTCCTAATAAGTTTATACATTTAGACCATCTCTTCTCTAGAGCTTGTATTCCATTTAAAAATAATTTTATATAATATATATAATAAAAAACGCTTGTACAGCAGCCATCACATCACTATTATCAGCAAATTTCTGACC
>DWPT01005427.1:0-12237 GCA_018251895.1 Agathymus mariae mariae
TCCGAAATTTCATATCCATAACATCTCTAATTGAGATACTTATAGCCGCTGGAGTTGAAAATTAAAAGTAATAAGAGTATGCTACTAGTAAATACATACACGTTCTGCGAGCAAAAGCTACTAACCAGTTGTAAAATAAACATGAAAGATCGTCTGTCTGGTAGTCTGGTTGAGAATTAAAAATAATTTAAACTGGACACAGCGCTGAGCTCTCTTGGTGTTTTGCCAACGAATCAAACAAATCCACAACTTTTGTTGGCTTTGTTGATAGTTTTGTTTGTATGTTAAGTTGCAGTTTTATATTTGTATTATTGTTTTGGTCGTATATCTTATCTCTGGCTGAAAATAACATTTTGCTGAACGTTATTATTTTATACATCTGATATGGCTGAGACTTATATGCGTACGAGTCGTCCCATTTTAAATGTTTCATGCGGAGGTGACGAATACATCTCACTTCCTTCTCTTCTTTTTTTCATTCTTTCTAACCTTCTCATTTCCTGGCCGACAATGCATCAGTGATACCTTTGGTCTTGCTGATGTCCATG
This sequence comes from Agathymus mariae mariae, assembly GCA_018251895.1. NCBI lineage: Eukaryota > Metazoa > Arthropoda > Insecta > Lepidoptera > Hesperiidae > Agathymus > Agathymus mariae. Next base: position 549 of record DWPT01005427.1, read on the forward strand.
GGCAACGGTTACGACTTACCATCAGGTGGCTCGTCTGTAAAAGACAAAAGATGTCGACTATTAACATACAAAAATAACAAAATATCAGCATCACATTTGACATTGGTATCGATAAGCTCCGTTGGTTACATGTTAATAAATGAACTATTCGCCTGATATTAAAAAAATTAGCACTGAGTTTCTGTTTCTAGGATAGACATTTATGTTACAGATACATTTTTGTTCTCAGGTCATGTCTTGGTTGTTTATTATATTTTATTCGTGTACGTTCATGCTATCAGCAACACGCAAATTCAAAGAACGGAAGAGCGATTGTAAACGTTTGTTTTTTATTACCTTAAATAAACGAAGTTTTCCTCGTTTCCAGGATCAGGAACACCTGAAACCGCCGATAGTGGGCGGGCTGGCTAACGCGGAGCTGTACTGCCTCGCGCTGGCCAACATGTACTCGGACCCCAACTACCATAGCCTCAATCACTGGAACATCTTGCAGACGCTCGCGCGCAAAGGCGTGCACGTGCCCGATCCGCCCGACTGCGCGCTCACCGAGACGGTGCTCATTCAGACCAACCCGCTCAAGACGGTGAGTGGACCGATCGATCGTTGTCCGGGGTTGTCTCTGGGCGGTGTTACGTTTTGTTAGCGATCCCGGAATTAGATGAGATCGCAATGTATTGGGAACACAATCTTAGGTGTTAAATCTTATGTAAGCCGGTTGAAAAATCATCATGCAATGTGTACACGTTATGCCGTCATTAACATTACAAATTATAAAGTTATCTTGTAATGTTAAATGAAATATATTTAACACCTAAGTTACCCATTGGCACATCGAATCAGGTTTTGCGTTGCGTGAAGCAATCGACGAATATAATGGAGTGTGCAGTGGGTGGACGTGGATGGGAGCGGCGTGATTGCAGTTTCGTGTTTATCTGTGAGCGAGTGCGACTGCCCGATGGTAATAGATTAAATCGGCCGTAGGCTGTCTACCGGCAACACAAGAAATGTCTACCTGATCCCGCCCACCGCGATTAGCCACGGAGTTAACAGTACTCTCCTATCCATTACATCTGAGGTACATGTCACGTCATTTGAATTCTCTAGTGCAGGGGTACACGAAGCACCGTAAGGCTCGAGCTGTTTTCTGTCTGTGTTTGTTTCTACAATAGCTCTGATCCTAGGGACACATTCTGGTTGTTTCTCGCCGGTTATAACAGAATATTTGCATTTGTAGTTTCGTTTTATATTGAAACTTCATTAATTGATTATATTTTTGAGCTTAAGGTTTAAGGGAGATTTTCAAGTCACAAATAACCAATCAGAAATTGTTTGTAATATTACGAACCGGGATATTAAGTATTTTTAACGTTTCCTGTTTTTTAAAATGCTCACCCGTGGCCACCAAACAAAATAAACAGAGCAGAGAAATGTGTACAAAAGTTTCTCTTTATATATTAATATATAGCATAACACATGGTCGAACCTTTGTTAACTTTGTGTTGAGTTTGTGCGAATTTAGATTGTGTTGTATATGTATTATGGTGATAATCCCCGGAAACTCGGCAATCTATTTGAAAAAAAATTATTAATATTTGAAGAGTGCATTATTATGGATAGACATAGACTTATACATATATCACGTTAATAACATGATTAATTACTTGATGACATTCGTCATCAATGGCTCAGTTTTTGTTTATTTACATCTTTTACTAAGTTAATTGTTCAACTCGAACGAAATTGGGGCTGGCTGTTTGTTAGAGGTACAAAGGCTCATATAAAAGATATTAATTATATTTAAAGACTTGCTGATTACAAAGGCTTGCAGCGTGTTGTTCCACTTTGCTCCAGTAGCACCCGGTGGTGTGTTTAGGAGGCATTCTTTTTTAATTCACCCCTTACCCAGTGACGGGCCTCAGTGACATTGTAACAATAAGTAATCGAGCTACATATTATAACATGTTGGCACGGTACCCGAAGCACGCAAGGACACATTAAATATTGAACTGCATAGACATTCATTGACGATTATTAAGTATTATTCAGTAACGATCTTCTGCCCACCGACCGGTCATATAACCTACTTCACATAAGTTAGTCGCACACTTGCGATTAATATTAGCCGTTGTAGGGCCGAGTGTGTGAAGTGAGCTGTAAAGACTTATTCTTTTATACACGCGTTATATTAACTTAACTTGTACTTAGTGTATGTATGTATTGGTAATTTGGTATATTTTAGGATAAGTAAATATATTTTAAAAAGTAAATAGCTATAAGGCATGCTCTTTCACTTTTTTTCATTATGATAATTGTGATTACAGGCCGCGCACATGACTGTGATAGAGGCGCTGATGGTGTTGTACGCGCGAGAGGTGGTGACCCTGGACCGTGTCTCGGCGGCGGCGCAGCGCTTCGGCATAAGCCAGCCGCTGCCGGTGGGCTCCAGCGTGCCGCACGAAGATGGCTTGCTGTTCTGGATCAACGCGGCGTGCGCTGCGCTCAATAAGGCTGAAGTGAGAGACGTACTCGTTAAGCACCGCCCCTGTCCCGGTCATAACTTATTTTTATAGTTGAAATACTATATATATGTTTATTAAATAATTATTTTCTTCTTGTTAGCTTTCTTTATTAGTACTGCGAAAGTGATGTCCTTGAGAGACCTTCGGCGCTGCGTATATGCACAGATAGTGCTGGATATAATTTATCAAAATATAATTTATGGCAATGGTCATGCATCAAATTTGGTAATATATAAAACGTACATTACAAACTAAGTTTTAAGCTCAATAAATATGACAAGCATTTGAAAGTCGAATTTGAAAGTCGAAACTCGATTACATTATTATCAAATCAGATGATACTCTTATTCTTGTTAATAATTTAATTTATTAAAATTCATATTTCAATAAACTTGAAAGTAAAATTTATTCAAATGTGCCATTGAAGTATTATTGAATGAAACATTAAGTATCATTAGAATTTTTTCTAAAAGAACCCACATATTATTCCGAAGTTTATTTAAGTTGAAGAGAACCAATAATGAAATAACCAGACGACTCTTACAGCTCGTATGGCACAACATTCATCATAACTATCGCGATTGTTTGTACCGCTGAGACTTGAGACGTAAATGAACTTTAACTATTGTGTGTCTGAGTCTTCGTTAATCTTAGTTTTTACAAGAGAAAATCTTGTTTTGATTTCAGGAGAACCCATCGTCCCACGTGCCTATGGTGAAAAGCTTACAAGAGCTCTGCGACGGCACTGCGCTGGCAGCGCTGATTTCCTTCTACTGCCCCGACGCGTTGCCGCGCTCCGCGGTGCGCGTGGGCCGCATGGCCTCCATCCAAGATTGCCTGCACAACCTCATGCTGGTGTACGACTTCTGTCGGAACAACCTGCCGCACAACGTGTTCCACATGCTGCCCGAGGACGTGACGTATATGAGAGGGTGAGTGTCTCGCCAACTATTGTATGGCAGTCTTAACAGTTTTGGAACACGGGCGTTTTTCGCGTTACTTCTGAGGATATCTTTATTAGGTATACGTTGATGCTTGCGACGCGTGGGGATGCAGGTATTTTTATGACAAGTTACTCATACGGCCTAACTTCAAATATTGATTGTAGGAGGCCGGTAGCACAATCAGGCAGGTAACCCACTCTATCACCAAGCACGATCGATACATTACTTCTTCAAAAGTAATACTGTTACCACTTTGTAACGACGAGGAATTCCTCGTTCAATATTCTGTGCCTACTAAATGGTTTTCCTTTCATATTTTGACGGTAGTTAGTGTTTCAGAAGAAGATAATACATCTATCAGTTCGTCTCTTATATAACAGCGTTTTAGATGTGATATTTCGATGTTGTTACTTGTTTCTTTTCATGGGTACCTACTGAGACATACCAACAGAATTGTGGTTGGTATTATATATTGGATTCGGGCTGTTTTCACATAAGTGCCATCAGTGTCCATGTACCATATTCACCCCGTTATTTTCTATGGATTTGTGTCACTTTTCGTCCACCTCTGTTTTGTCTATATCTCCTTTCGCCGGTTTAACATTCTACTAATTAAGCCTCTGTTGTTCCAAGTATAATTGAAATTTAAGCCTTAATTTTTTATTTTATATTTTGTGGTTGTTAACACGCGGCGCCCGCGGGGCTGCTGGTCACGTACGTCTTTGTAAAACCAAATTTATTTATTTAAGTGATGATCGCGCATCAAATATAGCGAAAATGCATAGTCACTGAGCTGTTCGGTATAACTCCGAACTCAGCAATTCGGTCTCAATCATAATCTGAAAAGAAAACATTAAAGAGGTATCGTTACATTTTTCAGGTCGATGCGACAAAATTTAATAGCGACGTTAGCTGATCTGTTCAACATGCTGGAGGTGCACCCGGTGAAGTCTGTCAAATACCCGGCAAGCGGTGAGTACCGCCGCGCTCCTCGTTCCTCGCTAGCTTACCCCCTACCTTACCTCGTACCGGTATTGCATGCTAGAACTCTAATGGGAGTATGTGGTCATAATATCAAAGTTCCTATGCCCACTAAATTTATTAATAAACATATGACACTGTGCCGTCCGCTCGGACGGTCGAGTGACGCTTCGCATATTATATACGTACGTTTAGAATGTTACCTAATGTCGGTTTATCTTAAGTTGATTGTGTCAAGATTCAAGTTTTATTTGCATCATGTGTAAATTGTTCGTATTATAACGATGTATTAATATGTTTTGTGTGTAAGACGGCAGGGGACAAGGTGGAGGTAAGTCGAAACTGTATGTTGGCCGACGTACGTGATGTACGACACTTCGGAATGTCACCCTGTCTTTATTGCGATGTTTCGCTTGTGCATCTATCGAACTGATTGTTTGACATGTTCCATTGGCTGTTGTAACACGTTTATTATGGCATCGGTGCAAAAACATTTCGTAAAATTTTAATCATTAGCTTTTGAATGCATTCACTGCGTTACAATTTTCTAACGGTAATTTTATAGTATTATGTTAAGAAAGCGCGTTAAGTGAAGACAGGGTGATTGTCGCGTTCGCGTGCAAACGTACCGGTGACAACGTGTGCGCTCGTACACACGCATGCATGGACTCGCAACATCTGTACGAATATACATACGGGTGTTCTATGTCGGTGCCTTTAACGTATATACAAACGCGTCTCAAACTGTAGTAGTACTACAGTGATATGGGTCGCCATTTTGTAGATTTCTGCAGGAAAAGACAAACCTTTTTGTCTCTGCTATTAACCTCATACGACCAACTGTCTCGTCGTAAAATAATTAACATAAGATAGTGTTTATTTCACATAGATACCTATAAGTTTATACTTAATTAAATCTTCACTGTATTTTTAGTTTCTTTATCCCATAAACTCAATAGTTACAAAATGTGTCCCATATTTGCGTGGTAGTAATGTCCAAGCGTGTGTACATTACGTCGGTGCGTGTGTGCGTGAATCGGTGAGTGCGCGTGTTGTCACGCGGCGCGTGTTGCGTGTTGGCAGCGCGCTCGGACTGCAACGCGCACGGCGTGCGGCACAAGCGCTGTCTGCCGCCGCCGCCGCCCACGCCCATCCCCGACCTGCGCGGCGACACCTACGCCCCCGCCCACTCGCCCGGCGCCGCGCCTTTCGCAGGTACTGCGTCGTCGAGTTATCGTGTGTGCTCGTTTTGTGTGCGTACACCGGACACCGTACACGTACCGAACGTCCTGTGTGCTCCTGATATAAAATCCTTCCGTACTTTTAGAAAGTAGCTGTTAGTCTGAACCGTACATCAGTATAATACCTAAGCAAGATGAGTCGTCTGACATTAAAGTATGATAAGTGTTCATAGTACTAGACAGCTAGGAGCTCTCCCGCATTGTTTGATAGTACCCTGTTGTTGTGCCGTGGTAAGTTTTAAATGTTATATCTGCATTTGAACCCTGTTGTGAATAGAAATAGTTAATATAGTTTGAATAGTTTTACTCCTATGATTATAATGAATCACGACTGTAAAGTCCGATTTTTAATCAAGTTTATTGGAATATTTGAACGGTAAAATTGAAAATTATAGTCAACGAACGAGATGCTCGACCAAACAAATTGTCGCTCGTCCTCTCATATTCCAAACAAAATAAACACGCACACGATTATACCTTCCACATTATGATTTAGACACACACATGTAAAATATTAAAACAAGCATCTGTCACATAAACTGTGCACCCAGACTGGGCATCGAAGTCGGTAAGTGGCCCAGTGTGTGTGTGTGTGTGTGTGTGTGTGTAGAGCCTGCCAAGCGATGGGAACGTCATGGTCAGCGATGTTCTCCGAACGTAGCACCGTGTGGTGGGTGGTCGACGAGCGTTCGGTACGCGTACGCACAGCTCACAGCTGCAGCGGTGGTTCGGGGGAGCCGACTTTGTCATGTTGTTATCCTCACGGTGCACCCTCCCTCACTCGAGCGGCTCGAGCAGTTCCGCAGGTGTCACGGGTATCTCCAGTTCTTCGTTATGAGTTTTTCTGTTTTCCACTGCCGGGTGTCTGTTTTCCCCATTCAATTTCAGAATTAAAAAAAAAAATATCACATTATTGTAACATACTTTGTATTCGGTTATTTTTTAACGTATTCTTTAAATAAAATCATCAGTTCATTCATCAGAATTCCTCGTCGTCTACGATGATGTGTTCAATGCATTAATGTGTGTTGATGAGTTTTGTAATGTTGAATTGCTAAATATTTCTACTTTTTTTATATTAACTATTGTTTCATATGATACGTATGTATTTTTATGTTTAAATTGCACCGTTCTATAATTTGTCTATTGTTAATTTATTCGGTGATATCAAAATTAACGCTTTGTATAAACATTTTCTTAATGCAATCTTCCGTTTTAATGCTTCTGTGCTTTCGCATGTCTCCTGTACGCTTACGGTTTCGTTGTTGCACCTTTTGAAGGCATACGGAGTCGTTGGCATTGTGTCCTCGGGGCTCCCAGTAGTACTAGCGATTTAGATTAGAATTCAATATAGTATATTATTGATTTTGAAACATCGCGTGGTCGATGTTCAGTTTTTCTTTTTGTTTTGTTGTAGCATTATTGTGTGGATTTATTTTGCCATAGTACAGCCTGATTGTATAAAATACGGCTTCTCATTTATTAACAACGTTTATATAACATTTGGTTTCAGTTCAGTGAGTAATGGATCATTGTCAGTATTATTAATAAGCAGGAAATATAAATTTATTTGTATTAAGCTTCAAACACGATAATATAATTAATAAAATATATACCCTTATAGAATCATGGTACTTTTGGTGATATCCAAGGAATATATATTTTTTTCTGATTATAAACATTTCCGATTCTTTGAATGAAAAAAATAATATTATGTTACAACCAATTAATCGAACTAAGTAACCTGTGCTGTGAATCAGAAATGCATCTTACGTTACTTTCGCAACATGACAAATAATTTGGTTTCCGTTTAAATAAATGCATATATATTTTAGTTCCATTAAAGTTTGGCGAGTTGAGTGCTTCGATTCAACTTGACCATATTGTATGTGATACGAATATTGATGTATGTCCGCCCCTAACGGACAGTGCCACGCTCGCCGTCGGCGTGCGGCGTGCGGCCGCGGGCTGCTGCTGCGGCGGCGGCGGCGGCGCGCTCGGCCTGCTCCACGCCCGAGCGCCGCAGCTGCAGTCCGCAGCGCGAGGAGTTCGTGGTGCACCGCGGGAGGGCCATCACTACCCTGTCCGCCATGGCCAGGCGGGACGACGATACTGGTGAGTCAATTATTGGATTACGTTGAACTTTGTATTTGAGATCGATATTTGAAATAGAGCCCACACTTTCTTTCTTACCTTCTTCTCATACCTGGCCTACAATGCATCAGTGATACTTTTGGTGTTGCTGAAGTCCATGGGCGACGGTGACCACTTACCACCAGATGGCTCGTCTGCTCGTTTGTCGGCTATTTACATAAAAAAAGATAAATAATTTTCTTACTGTGAAATATATTGTTGATTTGTGCATGTGTGTAAGTGTGCGTGCGTAAGTGTTTTGTTTTTTAGAGAGAGAGAGAGAGAGTATAAGTTATGTTACTGCCGCAACGTCTACACCGTACATTGCAGACGATGGACTATTTATTTGTCGCAGGTTGTTGTGAGGTACACACGGAACAGTAATACGCACGTACACGTACACGTACATCAATTTCAGTGTCGGACCACGTGTCGGTGGTGGCGGCGGGGCGGCCGTCGGTGCGGGAGCGCGAGGGCAGCTTCGCGGGGCGGCGGTCGCGGCGCTCCTCCGTCACGGACGACAGCCAGCTGACGGTGGAGAACTTCGGCGGCTCGCAGGACCGGCTGCACTTCGCCGGCCGGAACCCCGAGAAGGAGCTGGCCACGTTGGCCGCGCTCGGCCCCGCCACCGGCCCCACCGTGCGCAAGATATCCGCGCCCGCCGGTAACTGTTCACGCTCCTCTAAGTATTAATGCACGAAGACAAAGCTTTGTACCCCGTTATCTACTGCTTGTTTGTCGATCTTTTGTTTTTTGGTAGCCTTTGACATGTTTTAGTATTATGAATTGACAAAATTGCGGACAGTTTAACGATGATGGGTGAATTTCGAGTGCTAGGCGAACACTAAGTCGTAATTAATATATTGAAATGGCAGAGCATTAAACCGAATTATAAACTTCATGGGGTACGATGAGCCTCCGGTCTGGTCGAACGGTATAAAAACTTGCAACATTGGGGCCGGACAATAAGGGCTGGACATTACGCCGATGTGCAACGTGAGACAGTGTAGTGGACCAGAATATCCGATAGTGCGAACGGATAACTAATCAAGACTACGGCAACCAATCGCTAACAACCTAAATCTGAAATTAACCAACCGCTTTGCCCCGCCCGCGATATGATAATATCACAGTCAACAGTGCTCAGCTGTACACCGCTATTTAACTAGAACATGTGGCCGACTCCACCGACCGGTGTTTGGATGCATCCAACAGTTAGCTTCATTATTAATTAGTATATAATTGTAATGGAGTTTGAACTAATGATAGCTGTAGCGAAATTACCTAGTACTAGCTGCCCACCCCGACTTTATCCGGGTTGAACAATGTGTACCATCCGGTACACATTATATATATTCCTATAGTAAAAGATTTTATCAAATAAGTGTCGACCTTTCGTATACAGACAAGTTCGCACTCTCTTTATATTATTGGTATAGACTTATGTGTGCTTAATTCATATATCTTGTATTCTTTAGATGTTTTGATTAAATTTAATCAATGTCCGACTACAATTAGCGTACGAAAGGGTAGGGCAAAGTTTATATAGAACAATACGGCTAGTTTTTACTTCGCAATGATACAAGAATCACACATTCATTCATCTCAGTTGAATTAGTGAGTCTACATACAATAGAATACGAATAAAATACAATCGTAACCTCATTTGTTGAAGTCCTTTAACAAGTCCGTGCGTTCAGGTCCAATCGACTACAACCCGCCGCTGCGCTCGTCGCGACAGGACATCCGCGGGTCCATCCAGCTGTTCCACGGGGACTACCACAACGGCTCGTCGGACCCCCCGCCCGGCCCGCCCGGCACGCAGCACCGCGGCGGCGACGCCCAGCCCTACCACCCGATCCGACGGCAGCTGAGCAGCGACACGATCACACTCAACCAGAACTACGGGTTCAACTACAAGGTGACCACTGTATAGGTCTCATCTGAACACGTACGAATTAATATTGTCGAGCGTAGTAGCAGTTTGGTAGTCAACGAAGTGCTCGGGAAATAATAACAAATGAACATTACACATACACAGTAACAATAAATAAATAAATACGGTTAATATATAGAATAATAATTGATACAATCATGAGAATACCAAACATGCATTATTAACAGAATTGTAATATAATTATAATAAAGACAATTATTATTATATTTTCCTATCATGTCAGATAGCGTGGTGGTTGTTCTTACTATTAATTTCAATTGTTGCAGGGCGGCGGCGACGGCTTCCTCAAGGACCGCGACTCGACGGACGGTGACGTCACCAAGACCAGTTTCGCCGACCTCAACAGGACCAAGAGCAACGGCGACCAAGGTGCGTGCCACGCCCCACCGTACCGCCGCACTTGCGTGTACATAACGCGACGGTCGACTCGTTGGTCGACACACGTGACGTAATAACTGTTTACATATCGGTAACTGTCGAACTGCAGCACCAATGATACCACCACCACGTCCCACCGGCCGGACTTGTGGTGGTCGCGCTGGTGACGTACGTACGTACTCGTGCGGAACGATTTGTTTATTGTGACGTGCACCATTTGCAACGTCATATACACACGCAGTACTTTTACTGAATAATATATTTGACTATTTCTTTCCAGCAAAAATCTACAGTCAAAAATGTTTAATGTCCATCAGCCTCGTTCAGTTGTTCTGTTAAGTTTAAATTTTGTGTCGTCGTCCATAACCGCAACCCGCTTTATGTGTGCGTACGTGTATGTATGCTTCGACTGAACCACATATTCCCATTATTGAATTGAATCCAAGTTGTATATTGCGTTGATGTTTGTTGGCTAAACTGTAGTGGGCATTTTCTCGCTAAATCGTTTTTGTTCGTTGAGCTGCCGTGCACCGAGCGCATTGTCCGTACAGTAGGCGTGGCTTTATCAACATTATTATGTCGAAACGAATTGATTCATGTCGCCTCCGCTGTTGAACTTTCAGTATGGATCTAGATATTTCTAGATCGATTCGTCGTTACGACTCGTCTTGTGGGCCTGATAGCGACGAACTGAGAAAATGTAATATAGTTTTGAAACAATTTTATCGTAAAACAAAAAATTTTTTTTTTCTATAACTTTGTTTCCATTATGTTATTGTAATCTAATTTGTAGTTGTGATTGAATTGTTATTAGAAAAAATATAAAAGAGAATTAAATTAAATTTTTATGTTAGTAAATTTATAGCTTAACGACTAATGTGATTTTAGTTAAGGAATTAATATTACCTCTTCAAATCAACGTTATTATGCTTTCAACTGGTAAATTGTATTGGTCGTATATGACTTGACGTAACGATGGCTCCTCCCCGTGGCGTGGACTCACTTTAGATCCAATTCTGTAAACAACAGTCCGATGTTTGTTTACACCGTCAACTGTCAGTGTGTCGTGTTCGACATGAATCGATCAAACGTGACACAACCGAAGTAGCGACGTGAGTATGTGTGGGAACACGCGTCAGCACGTTGACCGCACCCGCGCCCCTTGTGCAGGTCAGTACCGCGACATGGTGGAGAGCGAGCTGCCCGAGCGCCGCAAGACCACCAGCTTCACCACGCCGCCGCCCACCACCACTACGTGGCAGCAGCAGTGTCTACAACAGGAGAACCAGCCCAGTCAGTATACGCACATCCGTTCACTTACCCACGTCCGACGTCCTCCTCTTAACTTGCTTGACGACGTCCACAATGGCGTATATTCATTATAATCAACTATTGCCTTTTATAACTTTTTATAATGTATTATTTATGAATAAAAAAGTGACTAACAGTAATACTTAGAAATTAACTAATTTCTACTGGTTATCATATTTAAATTAATTCATTTTTAATAGTTATTTTATGGATTTTTTTTTGTAT
>DWPT01005428.1:0-12236 GCA_018251895.1 Agathymus mariae mariae
GAGGAAATGTAATTCTATTAATTACATGATAAAACCTAACATAATTCAGCAAAGCAAAGTAAATATCAGTGTTATGCAATAAGACTAATAAAATCAATAAAAATATTCCCGCTCTTAGGGTACAGTTCTGTTTGATAATTTTAATGTAGGGACGTTATTAAGCCTTATAACCATAAACGAAAATATTGTATAACTAATACCAAATCTGATAAATAAGTTGTAAAAAATTCCAAAAAGGGTCAGACTCTAAATGAACACATGACACATTTTTGCTGGACAAGCCAATACGCTATCCGCATTGTTCGTATTTTTTAACAGTGCTTATAATTAAATTATGATGGTTATTGTATTTTTCCAAATAATACAGTAATAAAGTCAAATTGTTACTTTGTAAATATATGTTTATATTTTTTTCAAGTCCTAAATCATCCAAATAATATCCATTGCTGAAATTATCCAAAACAATTAAATAATACTATTTCATTTCTCATTCATAACAATGACTGAAACTGAATATTGTTCATATATCTGTATCCATATCCAAATCTAAAATTTCATATCCTTAACATGACTATTGATATCATGGCAACTCATAACTGTGATTACTGGGTTCAGGTTTTGTCTCACAATCTAAGGTATAAAAACTATTGTCAAGTATGGACTTGCAAACATCACACATGTTTGAGTATGCTGAATGGTTAAATATGTGGGTTTCCTAATGACGTGTGATTCAGTGAAGCAAGTGATAATACATTTTTTCATATGCATAACTTAAAAATCAAAAAGGGTTGACATTTGGGCCCCAGTACAGGTGACTAACCAACCTTGATAAATACTAGACCGTCAATGTCTATATAAATATCTTGTAAAAAAAATTCATTGATGAAAATATATAAATTCTATTTTAAATTTATACCACCCATCTGAAATTTTATACACAGGTTAATGTCTAGGTGTATAGATTCTGAAATATTCCAAATTAGGTACTTATTAATGAGTAACTGATATACAATTTGTTAGTACAGGACTATTATAAAGTGGGCATCTTAACACATATCATTGTATATTTTATACATATTTGCTGTAAATATTGAGTAATTATTTAATTAATATATTATCAGTTATGCCTAAAGGTGTTTAGTTGAACATAAATTATGTTCAGTTGTAACATACATTTGTATGTTTAATATCTCCCTCTCCCTCTGGCAGCATCAAGGATTAACTGTTTAAAGCAGGTGTACTCCACAACATTCGTATGTTTTTTCTCTGAAATTATGATTCTATTTTCAAGAATTTTACTGATGGAAAATACTAAAGTATTGCAAGCAGAATCTTGAATTTGATATGGTTGATATTTGGACAGGAGTCATAAGAGGTAATTTGGTTGCAAATGACCTCCCCTACATCCCCCTTACAGATTGCCAACATATTTCCAGTCACTTTTTTATATTTAGTATGAAAAATTTTCAACATAATAATGTGAAAAGCATTATTAGTCAATATATTTGTCTATTGTTTTATTAATAGTTATATTTTAATAATCATGAAAATTATAACTATAATTAAATAATATAATATCCTCATAGAACTTTTTTTATTTGAAGTATGGTCATGAGATCCATCAGTTAGACTAGGGATTCCCAAAATGATTCCCATGGGGTCAATATTGGTATCCCAGAGGTCAAGATAAAATAAAACTGTTTTTGGAAGTTGCGAAAATCTGAAAATCGACACCTATTTGTCAACACACATTCTTGATTGAAACTTTCAAGATAATGTATAAGTTGTGTTTACATATTTTGTTTTTTTTAGGCTTTTATGAGTTAGTGTGCTCAACATGTTAGACTTCATCACCAGTTACCATCAGGTGGGAATGTTGTCGGGCATTAACTTATTGAATAAAACTAGAGAAAAGATTTTAATTTGTCTATGGGGGTCTAAGGTCTGCTGAGCTGTAGATCGTCTTGGATTGTTTTGTTTTTGATATGTGATAACATGATTGTGCGTCGTTGTGACCCCATAACACAAAATCTATTTAAATTATTTTTATAATATTAAAACCTTAACATTGTCCACGAGAAAGATCCTCGCCAACTGGATGCAGGTAATTATCTACACCATGATATATATCGATCATTTACGTCTTTTACAGCAAAACAATGCTCCCTCCTTCTGCATACTGCTATGAAGTGGAACAGTTCGATGAAGCAGAGCCCACCGCGGCCGGACAGCTCGGCACGGCGCCGTACGATCGCGTGCGTCGCCGCAAGGGCGTCTATACGAGGGACAAGAACAGGCTCTTCCTCAAACAGTTTATTGTCCCTAGCAATGGTGGATTGATAACAATTAAGGTGAGGCATTAGGTAATGATCACCTGATTAACGATAAGTACACAAATAACTGCTTACAATTCTTAGTTATATTTGATTTAAACCCATTGATGGTCTTCAGCGAGTCATGAATCTCTCTTTGTTGTCAAAGTGATATTCATGATGGCTTTCTGAATAGCTGAAAAGAAATAATGTTCATTTCGCTGAGGACAATTTCAGAATTAATGTACTCGAGTGTTGATTTATAATAAGGGTCATATTGGGCGGCCTAGAATTCTCATCTCAATCCCATGCCGGCAGAAGGATGGCGTAAAGATTATATTCTCAATATTATTATTAAGTCATTAATAATATTACTGGTATCGTTATTTTTCCGTGAAACCTGCCTATCTTGCTACCACCCTCCTGCTTGAGTCAGCTACCAAACGACTCGTGTTCCGGCTGGAGGCTTGAGAGATAATACTTTCTTACCATTTTCTCATTTCCTAGCTGACAACGCATCAGTGTATCCTTTGATTTTGCTGATGTCCAAGGGCGACGGTGACCACTTACCATCAGGTGACTCGTCTGCACATTGGTTTGCTATTCACGTAAAAAAAGTTTAAAAATCTTTAACTTACGGCAGTATTTAAGTTGTTTTATTACACGTGTATAGCTGCCAGTAACAATATGGCCAACGATATTTATAGATAATGTATCCCTTTACAGGAATCAGCACTAGAAAAATACAACATTAACAAAGTACACTTCGATCAGATATTCACGGGCAACTCGCCCGAGTTTCCCTCCTCTAAGAAGCTGATAAAGAACAGCTTATCGCCCTCCGCGTCCAAGAGCCTGCCTAAGCCCGGCTCGGCATCTAAGCTCAATAAATCTCTGAAGAAAGTCAGCCCCGACAAAAAGGGCAGACAAGAGTCGATGGATAAATTCTTGAAGAAAACAGATAAACCTGAAAGTATGTACACAAGTATAATGTTTTTTACGTTTTTGATGCAGACTAATGAATAAATATTTTTCTTGTGAAAAGCATATGCATTTAAATGGTATAAATATATTCCAAGTCTGTACATCAAATATTTTTTGGAAATCTTAATGTAAATAGTAATTTTTGTCAATATATAGGCCAAAACGATCTATTACTGCATCGTACAACAAGCACTATAGACATGAACATAAAGCGTAGTGAATTTATTACTGTTATTTACTACTTAAATTATATGGGTCAACATATACATAGAAAACTTATCCTCGGAAATAGACTTGTTCCTGGGGGATATGTGTAAAAACTCTCTAGGATTTTGTTCCTACAAAGATCAGTCAAAGGTTGTATATAATATTTATAAGCATAAAGTATTTTTGAAACAATCACTTGTAAAATATTATATACACTTAAAAGTAATTATTAGAAGTTAAGGTGTAATTTGTGTTCGATTCAGTATCACCGGCTCCAAAGACCAAAACACCCATAGATCCAGCTAAGAAAAAAGCAGAAACTGAGCTCATGGAGAAGATGAGAAAAGCGGAGGAATTGATGCGAAAGCGAAGGGAGGAGGAGAAAGCGCGCAAGAAGGAGAAGACCGCCCGACTGCAGGCCTATATGAAGGAGTGGCAAAAGGTTAAAGATGACCTGGAGTTAGAGGATCATAAGGTTAGAAATTTAAACAATAGTCTCAAATTCTCTATGGGGTCTATTTTTATCTAATATAAAGATATCTATAGATACCTGCCATCGTCCACAAAAAGTATTAAAAATTGTCATCATCAAAACTTCTGGTGCAGTAAAAAATTCAATTGCTAGTTTATGCTTCAGAAGTAGGATATTGATTATTACAATCGAGTTGGTCTCGCAAGACACCTTGTTGATGTTAATAAAAAATAATCAGGGATGTTATGGATCTTCGTAACCCTAACCGAAACTATCGGATATCAGAAATAAAAATATATCCGAAACCTTAACCGAATCCGATAAAAAAGTTTCGAATAATTTCGGATAGGAGCAGGGTGTAAATATAACAGTTTACGACAGGTTTTAGCTGTCTGTGTGCAATACACTTGCCGCGTCGCTTTAATCTTAATCGTCTTTAAATAAATTTTGATATTTAATTTTTAAGCTGTTTTTGATATGATTATAATAAAAAAAATACGTAGACAAAAAATCTAAATGTTACCTTGTAAATACATTATATTTTGTTAACAAGTTCAAAATCATCTAATATCCGTAATCGAAACAATCGGATAATCCAAAATAATTTCAGATCCGTAACCGTAATCGAAACCGGTAAAATATTACTCCATATATCCATATCCAGATCCGAAATTTAATATCCATCATATCCCTAATAATAGTACATAATTCAACTTTTTATTCGTTGACCAAATGCTTTCTCTTCATATCAGTGTTGTGAGTCTGATCTGTGTTTTTCAGATAATTCCAAAAGGCACCCCAGTAGATGTGGAGGGTATACCGCAAAAGCATTTTGGTGATTTCCTCTCTGTCCTTGACTTTGTCCACACTTACTCCGATGTGCTGAAAGCCAAGGATATGTTCCACTCAGAGCTGGATCTGGAGACATTCCGAAAGGCCCTCACCATGAAGGAACACGCTGGCCTCTTCAGTGAACTAGTGCAGATGTTTCTGACGGCCATTTTCTCCTTACAAGAAGACGAGGCAGAGGAGTATAATGAGAGTAGGGGGATTCAAGAGTCAGTGGGTCAGTAACAACGTGGTCCTATTATTTTTTCTTCTTATTTTTTATTTTTTTGTTGATATGCTTTGTTGATGGTGGAACTTTTGTATGCTGTCTCTTTAAAGTCAGTGGAAATTTTGTTAGGATGGTATGAAACAATTGTTTCTATCCTTCTCCTGCAATCATTGCAATGAATGAAATTGTTTCAAATTTAAATAAACCAACCTAACCTAACCTAACCCTAATACAATAAATTGTGTGCAAGTTAAAATTTATTGTCCATTAAAAATTTATATGTTTCCGAGTGTGGGTGTTCTTTGTAAACTAAGTTTTCTGAAGCAAAGCAAGAACAGGTCACTGTGCATCATGATAATGTGAGGTTGACGTATTCCATCTGTTCGAAACTTACATCGTACAGTACTGGTATATATTCATGAATATATTTCCTGGTTAAAATTAAGATGTTCTGTTGATTTTAAAAAGCGTGTGTATTCGGTTCTAACCAGATGTTGATAATTTTGATATTGTCTTCAGGAGATCAACACGTGGACGTTGAAATGGGCACGACAAAGGCGATGGAACTAGCGACAAAAGCTGGAAAGTGGTCACAAACATATCTAGGCGGACCGCTCAGCAAACTTCCCCTTGATCCCACCACAGTTAGTGAAGTGTTAAGGTCGGCATTACCATACAGTTTGTATATTAAATATGTTTTAATAACTAAAAAGATAGAATACCTGTGGTAGAAATTTATTTTAGACAATTTTAATACAAACTCAAAAATTAAAATACTTATGTGGACAGATTGCACCTCCTTTCCTCGGGCGGTGCGGCGGGAGCGCGCTGCGTGGCGTGGCGCTGCCACCAGCGCGGGGGCTACAGCAGCGCCGACGACCCTGGGCTACGTCTGCGCGTGTCGCATCCGGGCCTGCTACGCCGTTTGGCCATCATGCATGTCGCCGACCTGCCGCTCGGTAAGTTTGCCTACATCATTGTGGTAATTATGAAATACGCGTGACTGTCTATGTGCTGATAAAAAAGCAAGCAAAGCTCATACTTATACATTCATATGCCGACCGCAACTTGTTATATAATGTGCAAATAGTGAAGATTTAAACACAGACTCAAAAGGTTTTTTAGAGATGTTTGATGTTTGTCCTCTGTATCGGTTTTCACTCCTTGGATATGGCTATCATATTGACTTAGTCTAAATTCTGACCATACACAAAAAATTCAGTAAGCAAGGTTTTGTTTAAAATAATTCTACAGTTGGGTTCATAATTGTCGTCATTCCATTTTCCAGATGATAAATTCAGAATACTTCAGTGCTTAATGAATCAAGTACTGAGCTATGCCACCGTCCGCGACATTATAGAGGAGAAACTGGAGGAACACAGGAATGTGAAGCAGTCCCTGAGATTATTGCAGGTTAGTGTTGGTTGGTACCACTTGGACGTGCACTTATCCATATACGAAACGTAATATAAGTTGCTAAAATGCAATTATCATTCAAATCTGTTCACGGGTTTTAGTGGTCATACAGATATATTAAAATGTTCAAGTATTATTTTATTTAATGTACACATTTGACCCCTTTGCAATTCTATATTTTGGTATATATGTGCACTTGCAGACGCAAGATATCTGTACAACAAAACTTAACAATTCCAGATTAACGAGCGAAAGCGCGAAGCACAACTAATAGCCGTGCGACAAGAGCTGAAGAAGGAAGCGTTGTCGAAGAAGGAGGAGCAGAAACTGACTGGGGAGAAGGCCAAAGTGGTAGACGAGGAGCTGAAGATGGCACTGGAGCAACTAGCCAAGGACAGCGAGATCAAAAAACAGGAGTACGAGAAGAAGGTGAAAGAGTTGCAGGCACAACTCTTTGATTATACCACATATGTTGGTGAGTATGGATATGGGGAATGGGATATGGCGAACTTTCAGCCTTTATAAACTGAATGAAAACAATTCATACATGCATCTGTCTTGCAGTGTTTTGCCGGTTTCATTCAGGCAGGCCTATGCCTAGCTCTATAGAATATTATCATAATGCCTTCTCAGAAACACAACGTTGTCAATAATGCTCTTTTAAGAAAAAAATTCATATGCGTGCAAGATGCGAATATTACTTCTTCAACTCCATTGTAGTGTATGTTACAACGTTTGCAGGCTCGGACCGTGGCTTTCGTCGCTACTGGCTGTGCCGTCGGGTAGGAGGGCTGTTCGTCGAAGCCAGCGCCGAGCCGCATGGTCCATGTCGGGCGAAGCCACTCCCGCCGCCGCCCAGCACCAATACCACCGGCGACTTGCTCGCCTACGTCACCGAACTCTATCACCTGGAAAGGGAGCGCGAGCGTCAGAGGGAGAGAGGTGAGTGTATTCTATGCGAATACGCAATGACTAATATGCAATTTACATTTAAATTTAAATTGTTCACAAGAGTGAACAGGAGATCAGGTTCAATGTTACGATGATCCATATTATTAAAAAAAAAGCAAGAATAACATACATTTTTACACATTGCCCTAAATCCTGTAAACAAAAACAAAAATTGCAAACAAAATATGGAGCTCTTTTATTATTTGTATTGCAAATTCTCTTAAATGGATTGCGCTCGGCATTATTTGCGGCCTGGCTGGGTCACTCGTCGGGCATTCGATCAACACAGGGACCGGTGACATATTACGATTGGGTTGTTAGTGTATTTACAATACAAGATCCGGTTGTGATTCTCCAGCCGGCAGCGACAAGGAGAACGAGTCGGCGGCGAACTCCCGCGGCGGGTCGCCCAAGAAACCGTTGAGCAGCGTCAACGGCGTGTCGCACAAGTCGGTCGCGGACGGCGGCGGCGGCGGCGGCGTGCTGCAGCCGACCGACCTGCTCGTGTGCACCGCCGACCGCGACACCTGCCCGGTACACGGGAAGGTAACATTCGTCACTCGTTATATTACCTTTCCTACCTACTGATTATATACGACCTTTAAAATCTAAAATTTAAGTGAAATAAGTTACATTTCTATTCTTGTTCGAAGGGTGTGGAATATGACGTATGACCTTGTTTATTTATAAGGTTTGAATAAAGAGACAATGCATCTAATATCTGTAGTGTTTACAAGTACATAGATGCTTGTTTTATTTGAGGTTAGTTACAGATTTTCATAGGTTGCTGTGGTCAATTCAAACTCAGATGGGCTGCACCCTCGTTGGCTCGTTTTAAAATATATGTTTAGGTTTTATTGACAGTTCCTTCCATTCTTATTTGTTAAATTATAGTAATCAAATATGTGTTCGTAAATAGTAAATATCTCCACAAATCCGCACCAAAACAAGGTAATGCAATATGCTCCAGCCCTCAAATTCGACGAGAGACCTTGCTATATTAAGACGTGCTTGAGCTGAAGTTTTTGTTTAGTAAATAATTCTTACATTAATTGTTCTATGTGTCTAGGCTGACCGTCCCCGCTGGTGGGTGTACCATACGGAGGAGCAGATCGAGGCGCTCATCGATTCGCTCAACAAGCGCGGCCTGCGCGAAAGCGAGCTCCGTCAGACGCTGGAGGCGGACAAGACACACATTCTGGACCACATCAAGAAGTGTCCGTTGCATCTGCTGAACGGGACGGGGGCGCCGGTTAGTTGCCGACGATACTAACATTGTGATAAGATAACATTTTAGTTATTGACTGAAGGTTTTTGCGATTGTGGGTTTAGTCATAGACTACAAATGCTTATTCTTATTACCATCTTTACATATTCAGGTCAAACACTTTGATCCTCAACTTTATAACAGAGAAAACTGAAGTGGAGTCTACAAGATCTGACCTTTTTACTAATTATTCTAACTATCCGCCCACGCTTCGCGATGCATGGGCCCTGCGTTTACAAATAGTACACACACCTGGTACAAAGTAACCAGTAACTCGTTCATGGTGTTCTTGGCGCATGTTTACAAGTATACCTGCACCAAAAAAATTACCTGTGAATAGCTACTGAACGGTTTTTATCAGTTACGTAAATTCGTTGAATACTCTTTGACATTGTGTTATTAAGGCAAAGGTCGAGTATTTAATACTTAGTAGTGGTAGTATTAATTGAAGTTTCGCTTAGCGGTCATTATCATTAGGAATGTAATTAATTAATAAACTACACTCATCATTAATTATTCATGCATCCAAACACTCATTACTATGATGTTTCTTAAAGGATGCACGTCCTACGTGTGAAATAACGTCGTCGTCTGATTGCAACCATTACTTTGTTACACAGGCGCCACAGACGATGGTATCGACGCGCAAGAGGACCATTCAGCCGTCGTTGCTGGTGCCGGCGGACAGCTCCCTGGCGGAAGCGCTGGAGCTGTCGTTGAGGGATCACATCCTGGAACTGGAGGAGAAGATCTTCCACGGCTGTCTCGGGGCACTCAAAGTTAAGGTAACTGCTACTGGCTGTTCTCATCTTGTGATGTAGTATCCAAACCTTAACGATTATCGATTGCGTTTAATTTACCTATCGACTGATTGTTACACGGTTTCGGTTGGATCTCCTATTACAATATCTCTATTCTCCTTCTCCAATTATTTAATTAACATAATATATTTATATCAAATGGTATTATCTATAACTATATCAAAAATAAAGTTTTCTTTCGGGATATACATAGTATAAATTAAAAACTAACACTAGTCAAGATGTTTCTGAGAGTCAATATTCTGCAATGCCCAGTGATATATCTAAGGTTATCTGTATCGAGTGGTATGATTATATGGTAACACTAAATGACTGTGCGTCCTCGGCGCAGGATCGCGAGGCGTGGCGCGGCACCATCATGCTGCGCGGCTACGACAAGCAGGCAGAGTACCTATCGTGGGGCCCGCAGAGCCGCTACCGGGACGACTGCCACCTCCCCAACGGCGTGTTCAGGCTGCCCGCTGGTATGTCCGGCCGCAGTGACACGAACAATATCATGGACGCTGTACAAAAATATATTATTTTCTTTCCAGCTTTTGTGTAATGTCACTGCAGATTTTCCTCAGGTCATGTATAAATAGACGACTGCATGTGTGTAGAGTATGATTTTAAATTTATATAATCGTGGACATCATACATTATAACTATAATGGGTACTCACGACTTTTATGTAATGTATACGAAATATTTGTAAAAAACAAAAATAGTCAATATATGTTATAATTACAATATATATGTATGGAGTATTTATATATAGATGTATTTTTTTCTCGTTCATCAGTGTCATACCTCTCACTCTGGTTATTTATTTCACCTTTCAGTCACTGGTACAACCTATATATATATTAACATCCAATACTTTGTTTAAAACATGTATGTAGATGTAGACCAGTCTGGGGTTCAAATCTTGGAGAACAAGTATCGCGACCCCGGCCACTACCTGCAGCCGGGGAAGGTGAACGGCGTGAAGACGGAACCGGAAGATGATTCCCGGGGGGCCAAGCCCGAGGTGGTGCGCGGGCTGGCCGGTGCGCTGTTGCAGCTTGCGCAAGCCGTCCACCACAAATACATCAAGCGTCCACTGGGTACAGTCTCCTGTATTAATAGTTACAGCACCAAACTCATTATTATTGAAACAATCCGACATTACTGCCCATAGATTTCCCTATAATTTGCTGTATCCTCTTGTATTGTCAACGTCTCATATGCGAATTACGTAGTAATAACTGTAAACACATTGTCACGTTCAGGACTTGACGACAAGGAGCGCAAGGACCGCGAGGCTAGGAACAAGCCGCTAGAGCTGGATGCGCTGGAGCGCTGGCAGGTGTCGCTGATGGAGAGCCGCAGCTTCGCCCAGCTCGTGCTTCACCTGCTGGCGCTCGACTCCAGCATAAGCTGGTCGGCGAGCATCCTGAACGCCAGCTGCCGGTTGTGCCGCCGTAAGACCGACCCCGACAACATGCTGCTCTGCGACGGCTGCAACAAGGGACACCACCTCTACTGCCTCAAGCCAAAGCTAGCGGTGAGCGGCGGCCATCGACCGAAATTTTTTTTTTGCTTTCGGACCACGGTGCTTATTGAGATGCGCGCGCGCCAGCAGTGTCGTACCAAAAAAAGGCACTTATTAAGGTAGTTATGCCGGCGGGACAGATTAAAAATATATGTCATCCGTCACTGTTGTGGTAGGCGGGAGTTATAAATGATATGATACTTTACGGTAATGGAACGGAATTACGATATTTTTTAGAATATGTGGAGTGATTCCATTATTTAGGTATGTGGATAATATTCACCGATTTACCGCTGTGTACTATATATAATAATATAATTTATTGTTATGTGTATTATTTACATGCGTTCAGGACGAATATCGAAAGAGAAAGGTGAGATCTCTGTTTTGTATCTGTTTAGGTGTGAGATGTAACTGATACAACCGTTAACAATAAGGCTTCGGACACACACACAGCGCAACTATAGCACTAACCTGTAATGCTGTTCTGTCCTGACGTCGTTCGTTCAGCTGGCGTAGTCGTTACTTACTAGGCATGCTTTCAAATGCGATGTAACGACAGACAGGCCGGAGGCTCACCAGCTCGCCTATGTAGTGATCGATGGGAGCGGTTAATGGCGTATGAGAGTATTGAATGACATCGTTGCGTGTTATGTGGTACAGAAGGTGCCGGAGGGCGACTGGTTCTGCGAGCAGTGTCGGCCGGTGGAGCGCACGCCGCGCAAGCGCAGGAAGCTGTTCTCCGACGAGGACGTCGCCGATGCGATGGACGAGAGGTGAGCGACGGCACGAAACTAACTTATACTATAAGTTAGAACCTCTGTACTACATCGTTCAATAGTTTAATGATGCGTCGAGGTGGGTCGGCGGGTTTCGTGCCGCAGAAGAATTTGGGACACGGTGACAAGCCACTGAACTTTCCACCAGTTTGCATCGGAGCAACGTTTAAATGAATAGGTCCATGGTAATTATGTCTTGACCCGGCTTGCTTCAACGCGTGTGTCAAACATTCAGTCTCAATGAATAATACAACAATTATTATTTATTATTCTGTCTGCGAATTATATGTATGAGTAAATGCTCGTGTGACATCTCCATTGGTCCGTAATAATTTATTGTAACAATAACGCATTTTGACGATAACGACTTTTTTTTACAACAAGTGTGCCGGTCTCTCTCTCTCTCGCTCTCTCGAGTCTCTGTCGGTCTCAATGTAGTTTCAAATCTTCTCGATCG
>DWPT01005429.1:0-12235 GCA_018251895.1 Agathymus mariae mariae
CCTTCTTCTCATTTCCTGGCCGACAACGCATCAGTGATACCTTTGGTCTTGCTGATGTCCATGAGCGACGATGACCATTTACCATCAGGTGGCTTGTCTGCTCGTTTGTCGGCTATTATCATTAAAATAAAAATAACGTTTTTCAAATAGATAATAATATTATTAAAATGATGTTGTGCAGTGCAGAAGTAATGATATGATATGTCATGTTATATGGTATTTAAACCTGTTTCATAGTATCATACAATTGTTTAGTAGCACCATCATATATAAATTGACAACAGAAACTCGAACTACGATAAAATAACCTATTTGTACGGCAATAATCAAATTTATATCCCGCGTTTCAGTGAAATATGACACACTTTAATAGTACCACGAAAAGATAATAAGATTTGAAACTTATTTCAGAGTGGATTTTGGATTTAAAGGTTTCAAACGAAATACTCTAACGATATTTTGATCCAGTTTGACCCAGTCATTGGTTTTTAAATATTAATGTTTATTTTACATTAGACGACATTACACTTTCACTTTATTCCTATTTGAACAATAATTATTGACAGTTAGTAATTACTTAATACGATAAAAGCACAAACATTATATAACTAACATTAATAAAATGATAATAAAATAAAATGAAAATCAAAAATCAAACAAACAAGAAAACTAAAATAAAGCAACATATGAATACCAAATCCATCCACATCTAAATACCCATTTATATAATATTAAATATGAAAGCTCTGGATTACATAATGGCGTGCATTCCAATGCTTTACCACCGGAAAATGTACTCTCCCCAGTATAATTTTTAGTTGCCAGTTTTATATGTACGAGTAGTTTGGAAATAATTGGAAACAATGGTTTGGAAACAATCGACTCTAGCTTCGTTAAACATACTAGGTGAGCTATCAGAGTAGCCCCAACAGCATTCTCAATGCATTGTTATTTTATACTCGTAGAGCATTGAGCGATTTGCCAATACATTTGGAACTTAAAAAACTTGTAGAGTATGGCTTAAATAATGTTATTCACTGATAATGCTCTACGCTCCTTTTATACATCGTTGTCACCGCAGAGATCCACGTGGACACAGTGCCCAAAGTATGAACTTGATAACTCTAGTTAGGTTTATTCCTCCAAGTTTCACGGAAGGTACAGTCTTAGGATTTTTGTTCCCGGCCTTAAAGACCAGGAGTTTTAAATATATAAAAGAAGTTCTATCTAATATCTACGTAGTTGTGTGACTTAGTTTATTTTTATGTGAATAGCAGTAAAACGAGCAGACGAGCTGCCTGATGGTAAGTGGGCACCATCGCCCATGGACATGAGTAACACCAAAGGCGTCACTAATGCGTAGTCAGCCGAGAAGTAGGGCTCTCAAGCCCCCAGCTGAGACATGATGTGTCATTTGGCTATTGACTCAAGCAGAAGGGTGGTAGTTAGCCAGGTAGGTTTTACAGAAAAATAATAATACTAGTAATAGTATTAATGACTTAATAATGTTATTGATAATATAATTCTTATGAGGAACCCAACTTTTTTGTTCACATTACCATAAAGGTAAGTTTTTTAAATCATTGTAAATTTATTTATCATTTGGAAATGTGGACATTTGCGGAATTCAAGTACGAATTCAAACCCTCGTTAGGTTACAGCGAGAATTGACTGATGAATGTTTTAAAAGAAGATATTTTCTTCGCACTAAATTTATTTTATTTCTATGCAAAAAAATTGCAAACACCTCAATTTCTAACATAAAGAGTTACACATAACTTTTGAATTGATGCTCTCTATGCACTTATATGGTCTTGCCAAAGTAATTCCTTTGTATATATTTGTCAGAGAACATAATTTTTGAAACAAAAATGTACTATTGGGGACTATTTTTTATATGAACTGACTGGTATCTGACAGCCCTCGTGATTCACAAAGTACATAAATCCAACAGTTACGAGAAAATTGTTTCTATTCTAAACGCATGATCATCATAACAATGCATTAATCTTGTTTTTAAAAACTAGTAGGATAAAGTAGTCCACTACGCTGGTAAAATTCCAGTTACTTCATACATCTCGGAAATCATAATAGAGAATCCGTATATATAGAATTGTCTATGATGTTTTCATTCTGCGAAACGACTGATACTGTGTGACGTCAGGAGATTTTTGACTAAATCAAAGCTTTAATCCTAGGTGATATAAAAGTTGTTTTACCATAATGTTAATAGTTGAATTGTATTTGAGGCTAGTTTCGTTATAGGTGAAGAAATAAAATCGACAAGGAGGAATTAAGATTTCTGATGTACGTCTGCGAACATAACTGAAGTGCCCTTTTTTAAATTACTATTTAAACTTTATTTTTATTTACATCTTGTCAAAAAATAAAAATGTACGGAACTGATGCAGTAAGTCAACACATGTAATAACAGAAATCTAAGATGTTTTTGAAAAGCAATACCGTTTGAAGAATGCGATCCTGGACTACAAAGGATTTCATTTCCTTTAGCGAGAAATTGTACATGTAATAACTCTGTCGTATTGTTCTTGAATGAAATCCGTTTTAGTGATTGTCGATAAAATACTAAATAAGTTTTATTAAAAATAAAGTTAAGATTTGAAAATTAATAAAACGCACACAGCGTTAAGATTTACTAAGTCGCAGGAAGTATGCACAAGTGGTAAAGATGTCGTGGATGGCGGCCTAGAATGCTCCTCCCAATCTCATTCTGGCAGAACAAGGTATCGTAAGAGGCGACAGAAGCCAGCCAGCTTGGTGGTAAGGCTTCGCTTGCGGATAATATTATCAGTATTATTATTAAGTCATGAACATTATTACCGGTATTATTATCTTTACGTGAATTCTGCCTGGTTAGCTACCACCCTCCTGCGTGAGTCAGCTGCCAAACGACCTGTCATGTACCGACCGGGGCTTAAGAGCCAGTACTTTCTTTCATACCTTCCCATTTCCTGGCCGATAAAGCATCACTGATACCGAGGATCAAAGTTAAAATTCCATCGCTTAGAAGGAAGCATTTCTACCAGCCGCGCCACAGGATCGTTAAATTTGACCCAGTATTTATAATATAAAACTGTTTGTCATCTTGCCATTAAGATCTTCTTATACTACAAAGTTCTGCTTTGTAACATGATATATGTTACAAAATTGAATCATTAATTTACGATTGTTCTTAACAGTGACTAGGACACAATGCACAGCTTCAAATAGTTGGTCTAGAAATATGAAATCTAGCGCAACCCTGGAATATGGTTGGAAAATGAATCCTGGTATATTACCGCTGGGAAATTTTATTAGATGTGACTTGTAACTTGTTTTGTAGCCAAAACTATTTATGTATGTCGAATGCTTCATGCCTTGATTATTCTACAATTAATTATTCGCAGTTAACAACTGAAAAAGTTCTACTATCTTATAATTATAATTTTCGTGGACAGTTATATTATGAGAATGAAACCGAAGAATTAATCTTTCGAAACCGCAGGTTCAAATCAATCACAAAGTTTGAGTCAACTTGATAATTAACCTGGAAACTTCAAAACGTAAAATAATTAGCATTTAAATAAAAATAAGTAACTCAGTGGGCCGCGCTGAAATTATGATGATTTCGTTTGCCGTCTGGTTCGTTGACCGTTCCAAATTAACTCAGGAGTCGACGGCATCTATTTAATTATGTATATACCAGTTTATTAATTAAGCTAAGAGAGTTTGTCGTCTGCTTAATAATCTTAATAACCTAATATTTATAACTAATAACGTCTTTCAAAAATTTCTTCTTGTTAGGAATTAGTAAGTTGCGGTTCTGTTTGAGGGTATCGAAATCTTCTTTGATAACTTCACAATTTAGTGTTATAATGTGATAGATGTTGGTGAAAGCACAAAATAATTTTAATAAGTGATTATAAAATAGAATTTGATGATTAAAATATGACCATCTTTGTGCGCTCTTAAATGTCTATTGGTCATAATGTACGATGGTGGGGTCCAATGACAACAGATCTTCTCTCTTGAATCTCGCTGGGCTCTGTACCGTCTGATTTAATCCGATGGTATTCATGCATTATGTATGTTTCCTTGACTGGTATTTGACCTTTCTAAAATTAGCCCATGTCCAATCAATTAAATGTTTTACTTGTCTGGTAAAATTATTGAAAAGGCCATCAACAGGTAAATTTGCTAGTCTTCAGTTAGTCAGCTAGGCATCGGTAATGTTATCCTTAGGTCCGTATCCATTTTCCCAAGTAAAGACCACTTACCATCAGATGGTCTGACTTTTTATGAGAAATACTAGTTAACAAGCAGATATAAAAAGAAATAGAATAGTATCACATCAGCAATAACTAAAATGCGAAAATAAGGCGTGAGTCGAAATAAGCCAACTAGTAACAGTTATTATTATCCAAAATGGATGCCAAGGCCTTATCGCCAAAATAGAATATGAGTACATCATGCGTTCGGATGAACGATGAAACCGACGTTTTGAGATTTTAAGAATACGAAGAATTATGTTCCAGTTTTCTACATCAAATAAAAAAGCAAAGTTCTCAGGAGATTATGCCCCTATCTCTCTGCACGGTGTCGGTCACACCCTTGTCTCTGAATATACTGGGCGATAAAATATTAAATATATATAATTTGGTGACACGCCGTTGGAATTAACGTTTCTTCCTTAAACTTTTATAGGTAACATTAAGTTATAAGTCAAATGCAATAGCTTGTTAAAAGTTATAAGTCAAATGCAATGGCTTGTAAAAAGTTATAAGTCAAATGCAATGGCTTGTAAAAAGTTATAAGTCAAATGCAATGGCTTGTAAAAAATGTTTATAGTAAAAGTAATTAATGGAGAAGCTCGCGGTTAATTTTCCAGTTCTTTTTCAATGTCTAATTTGTTACTAAAATAACCCACAAAATCAATGTTAATTTATTTTTGTCTTTATTATAGTTATCTTTAGTTTGGATTTGATTTTGAGTGATATTTGTGTACCCAAATTCAAATTTATTTCATCTTGTACATACAATCGGCGAATGTAGAGTGTAAAAAGTTCTCGTTTCTCTTTGAAGGATAAAGGTACTAGTGGTACATTCCGTGATAATTTTTTAATGAAAGACCGCAGCGTGTTGACACAAACACAAATTGCATTTATTCGACTCCTCCGAATTAATATTCTTGCGTTACACCGACGCTTCACCCACGGATCAGATAGGGATTAAATTGATAATCGTACTATAATAACATTTTACTTAAAAATTTCAGGCGCATTTCAAGAAAATATCTGTTGACACGTACTTAATGAATCGTTATATTCAATTAATAACAATGTCACGATTTAAAAGTCAGTTTGTTTTATATTATAACACATGTAAATATTTGAAAGTGATATATTCACATTCGCTAATGTGCCGAGTTCATTTTATAATTAAAGAAACAAATTTAAATAAGATTTAATAAAATAGCGTACTTTGTACTCTTATATTAGATAATTGTTATG
This sequence comes from Agathymus mariae mariae, assembly GCA_018251895.1. NCBI lineage: Eukaryota > Metazoa > Arthropoda > Insecta > Lepidoptera > Hesperiidae > Agathymus > Agathymus mariae. Next base: position 5,511 of record DWPT01005429.1, read on the forward strand.
AAGTAGTAAGATAATTCAATACAATTTAATTCATTTATTGCTGGATTTATACAAGAATTAAATAATTTAATAATATACTAAATTTGTGTAAGATAATAAATTGAAAACCGAGTTATTAAATTATACCGCACTTTATTATATTTTTTAAGACGTAAACCTTAATTAACTTCACTTTGAATTGATTTTAAAGGTTTTCGAAATGTGAGATAAGTAAGAAATTCTGTTAAAAGCGTTGATTTTACAAAGTTTTGTATCAAAATGTATCGTAGTTTCATTCATAAAAGATAAACTGCGCCTAGAATTACAATATTTCGTTATTGTGAATATAGCAAGAACTAGTTACTTAATAGCGCTGATATTGCTGTGAGAAAAAAGGATTTAAATTATGTAATGAAAGGAACTTATAATAACAATGGACTTGTGTTCTTACGCATGTCTTCCAAATTACCTGATCCAGTTTTATCTTGGGCCTGTCAAATAACAAATAGGAACCGCTGAGTTAAGAGTCATTATTAATCAAAATTATGGGTAGAACTACCTAGTTAATGAAGCTGACATGTAAAATAGTGAAGCCGGCACTCACTGCAAGATGAATTTAGAATATAGGTCGAGATACTGAAATCAATACTTCAGTACGATCAAAGTTTGGTTTGTGGTTTGTTACAAAGGTACATAATTAACATCTTGCTCGAATCAAGTAGTGCACTAAATATAATTTCAACATATTGAATTTTATTGAAGCTTCAGAAGATTGGACGAAAGAATTTTAAGAATTTGAAACAGAATTTCTACAAGAATAAGAGCTAATTAATGAGCGCGTACATTTCTCCTGTTTGACTGGAAACATGTCAGTGACACGTTACAGATAAAAAGGCAACATTGAGAGTTTACCATCGGACCTGGTCTTATTCCAGCCTTAATAAAAATTGTAGAGTTGTAAAAGTAAAAAATACGTCACATTTTATAAACGTAACAACTGCGTTTCAAAATATACCGTAGTGATATCTACTGTGGTGTATCGGATAAACTAAAACAAATTTGTAACCCAAAAATACAACCAACCATCATGACCTTTTCATACATTTCATAAAACCACATTCCGTAAATACATTGAAATTAACGATCGTAATATTTATTATTCCGCAGAATGATTACAGATACTTGTGTACAGATGTTACACGTGACGTTGGATATTTATAATAATGTTAGAATTATCACTATTATTCATAGAAAATATATATTGAATGAATGGGTGTGAATATATATTATAGGAATACACGAAGCGGTCATAGCCTGACGATTCGTGACAATTGTATGATTTTGAGATGCACAATGAGAGTGATAAAGGTTATAGTCCACCACGCTGACCAAGGTTGGTGGACTTCACACAATCCAGCAAACGAGCCACCTGATGGTTAGTGATCACCGTCTCCCATGGACATCAGAAACACTAAAGCTGATGCGTTGTCGGCCACGAAATAGTGAAGAAAGAAAGTACTGATTTTCAAGCCTTCACGGAACGCGACTTGCCGTTTGGCACCTCACTCAAGCAAGAGGGTGGTGAAAAGACAATTGTGCCTGTAATAATATTACTTGATTAATATTGATTTAATACTTAGAAAACCTATTCTTTTATTATGAAAAAGTAGAGTGTCTTTATCTTCAGCAACTTTCCACTCACCGAACCCACTTAGATATGAGTTTTCCACATACATTTTAAATATTAAGATTGTTTGTCCAGCCGTACTTAGTAATTTCAATTTAATATTACTACCAAAATAACGCGATATTCTTAATGGTTCTATGCCATGTAATTACGAAGAATGTACTATTAATGAATAGAATCAGTGGTGATTCCACCTAAAAAGTTATACTAATACTTGAGTTACTTTGAAAAGTTATTCTACTCAAACAAAACTTGGTTTAAACAAGCTTGCATGCATCAACGTCTGTATAGGCGCGTTAATGATACTCGGCCCCAATTAACGGCTTGTTCGAGCCTTCGTACTAGAAGTAGGTATACTTCTAATACGACAAGTGGTCGTGGATGTTTTGAATTTCCAAGTATCCACTTTAAACTATAAAATCTACCTATTTCTACGTACATAGATTTGGTATTGGATTTTCTGTTACTAACTTTTGTAGACCCCTCCCCCCATCAGAACTTTTCTTAATTACCCGACTCATAAAATCTGTGCCTATTCCAACTCCTTCACTGTCACAATCTGAATCTATTTTATCTATTATTTAAATGTCTATTTACGTTCAAGATAGCAGTTCAAAACCTTTATATTTCCTTATGTGTGTATAACATGTAGATATCTATTTATTTGTATTATATATATTTTGCATGATATGTACGTTTTATTATAGGGTATTTACGTATTTTATGAATTTTTATTTCATGTTTTAGTTCTTATTGTATAGGTATAAACTATGTACGCACTAAGATTTGCTCGTTTGACTTCGGTTTCCCTTTGTGAGGCTACAGGTAGATATTTCTTTTCGTAATTTTTTTCTGTTATAATTACATTAATAGGTAAATAAATAAACAAAATAAAAATTCAAGATTACGAAGAGATCACAACTACAGTTAAGATCATTTACAAAGTAGACGCAATGCATATTTATTATTAACTAGCAAACTGCTTTCGCTTCGCTTCAGAAAAACTACTCCTTATGCTTAGAAATAGCACCTGCATTGTTTTAGGACTGGGTATTTCTCGCTCTCTGGATTACAAATTATAATAATAATATGTTACGTTTTTATTTATGGAAGGATTGCATTGAAGCAAATTTAATCCGTCCATACTCATCCATAATCATCATCAGTCGCAAGACGTCCATTGCTGGATATATTTTGACATTGCCTACCCCATAAAACGCCATTTAGAACGGCTACTTGACTCCCGCATTCAGCGGTTTCCCGCACTGATGGGGTCGTCGGTCCATCTAGTGAGGGCCGTCCCACGCTACGGCTTCCTCTTCGTGGTCGCCACTCGAGAACCTTTGCTCCCCATCGGTTGTCGGTTCTACGAGCGATGTGGTCTGCGCATTGCCACTTCAACCTGCAAATTCTAAGAACTATATCCATTACATATAAAAGTAATAAATCGATATATGTATTTCTAATTCACAGAACAAGAAAAATCCAGTCCTAAAACAATGCAGGTGTTATTTTCAAAGCGTAAGTTAGTTTTACTCATGCAAAGCGCCTACGTTTTGCTGGTCATAAATACTTCATGTAATCAATCGGAACATCAGAAATTAAAATTGATAAAGGTTAATAGCAAGTAGTGCTGGTTCTAGGCGTTTTTATTTCATACACCACAGTTTATCCAGTTTTGTTTAGTTACTTTGGAAGGGTTAACCTTTGATAATTTTAAATTCAATATTCAGTGTGTAAGAATAATCAGAATATTAATTGAAAACAATTTGTAAATACGTTGGAAATGTCAAAGAAATTACATATTTTACGAACGAATATTATGTCAACATACAAAACATTACAGGTGCATTATTCAATATCCTCCACCAGTAACTAACTAATCCGGTCATTCTGAATTCATAACACAGCGTTAATTAACCAATTGTGTTTGAAGTGATAAATTTTCCGTGCAAATTTACTTTGTAATTTGGCAATGATTAATTGAATTTTATTAGACTCGTGTTAATGCACTATAATTCACTGTAGTTTGACAAATTAGTAACAAATGTAACTGTTTGTATATTGGGCATTTCTAGACGATGTTCTGAATTTTTGTACAAGAGTCTTGGAGTACGCTATCATGTTTTTCTAGTACGTTTTCGAATGTTCAGTCACTGACCAGTGTTGGAGCTTTTTAAACTATCTAAGATTTGCAAAAACACTCAACCATCTAACTATAACTATCGGTAGGTACTGAAATACCGAAATTGCATAAGAAATTTGACAATAATAATAAATAATAATAATATATTTTCTACCACAAATGCATGTGTGCGAAAATAAAGCGATAACAAAAACCGTTTAGAACTAGAGTATTTGAGGTCGCTGGTTCACACAGTAGGAAAAAACAATTTACCAAATTAAAAGTTGCATTGAGAACTTTGTATGTAAAAAGAGGAATAAACTTCACCTTTCTTATTACTTATATATATTATAAGAGTTCTGTCATTAGGTAAGTGAACAATGTTTTGATATTTTGTATATATTATGTTTTGCAACTGTTAAGAGCTGTTCCGTAAAAAAAGTAGGACAACAATAAAATTAATTAGATGCTTGATAAAAATTAATAATAAGTGTTTCGGAAACGGATAGGTGTTTCGGATATGTAAAGGAAATTACGGGTTCCGAGTATTATTTGTATGTTAAGTTATACGTTAAGGTTATATGTTAAGAGATGGCAAAAAGTAGATACTATGTTGAATTATTACAGTATTATTAAATACATTAAATAATAAATTTTATTAGTACTATGTTAAAATAAGGATTCAAAATATTATAAATAATTTATTTGCCATTAATATACTTCAGTTTAAGGTTCTAAAAACTAAAACAATTGTTAAAAAAGAGCACTTAAACTACACTTCGAGGTCCCACCGAGATTTGAACTCAGATTGCTGGATTCAAAGTCCAAAGTGCTGACCATTACACCATGGAATCGATGCAGATAAGGGCTAAATTTTGGTATCTATCTTAAAAGGCTCAATTTCAATATCTACTGTCAACAGTGGTAAAACTTTGTCAACACAGATTGGAAGGATCTTTAAGATGACCATATAACTGAGAGTGCGTATAATAATGTCACAAATGTTACCTAAGATTAGGGTATAAAAATAATAAGTGGATACAAATATTGACATAATGTGGGTAAGCTCTAGTCGTCAGACCTTCAAATGTATCAACATTTGAAGTCCAGTCGTTGTTGGAGCTAGTTTAGTGAGTGAAATTATTATTGTTTCTCAGTGTATGTATTGTCACATCTATATAAGTGTTGTATAATATTTACTGGTGCATCAGATGTTTGTTATTTCATGATTGTTTTTACCCAAAATCAAAAAACAAATCCAAAAGTAACAGAAGCAAATAAATTTTACGGGATTTGGAGCGGATGTAGGGCGGAGGTTTGACCCCGCAGGGTACAGCCTCTGTCTTTCTGTGTATAATTATCGGAGTATTTATAAGTTTAATAGTAACTGAGAATCATAAAACAATCAAGTTGAACCAATCCTTCATGGGTACCATTTAAGTATTTTACGACAAATTAAGGAAACAGCAAAGCAAAGCCTCAGTGATTAAAGAGCTTTAGCGCCTATTCCTAGTGAGGGTAGAAACCTATTAATATTAAAGATTGTTTAATAAGTTTCTTTCTGGAAATTAGTCTTAAGAATTACTCTTATATGCTCCCTCCATAACTTGTAACGTTGCTAAAACTCGTTTATTTCTGTGTGATACAAGTATTATGAGCCATGCATTATACCAACTTATGTTCGAAGCCCGGATTACGTGCGTAATTACCATGAGCTGGATTAATTGCGTTACCCATTTTATCTCATTAAGTTAGTAGCGTAAAAACCATTCTACGTGTTTATATTACTTATTATATTAAAAACTGGAACTTACAGATATATAATAATTCTTTACATCGAATACTAAATAAACTGATAGTTCTATAATTTCAAAATAAATATGAAAACAAAATGAAAACATATTTGAAATAAAAGGAAGATAAGAATGATCAGTTGTATATCTATGTAGTTGTGTTTTTATCATATATATTATATTACTATTAAGTAATTTTAATTAGACGCAAAATGTTAAACAGAGCTGACCCTGTTTTAAATGTTATTTTTTTGTGTTAATTTTAGTGAAAAAGTAGAAAATAAAGTTGATATATATTGTAGTTTTTCATGTAATATATCAAATGATGTTACGAAGGATGCAAATATTTATTATATGTTTAAAACAAATAGCTTAAAAAACCCACTTAACTCCAAAGCTACTGAGAGAAAACAAAAATAGTTTCGGCCAAACGTTACTTACTCACTGTAAAAATCTAATTAACGTAATTTATTAAATCGTAAAAATGAGTCTGAATTTCTAATACAAACGAAAATATTCTTATGTCATTTATACTATCGTACTAAAATTCCATTCTAGCTTATCTGATTTTGAATTTAACCGTGGATTTTTATATCTCAAATTTCAATAAATTCCTTATACCAAAATCTGTGGTTTTTATATCACGAATTTCCAATAATTCTTCTTAAATTTCACCATAAAACTGTACTCTTCTCGGAATTTAATCTTCTCCAGAGTGCAAATAAAATAGTGAAACGAGACCATTACACGGGATGGTTAGGATTCTAGTGCTTTTATTGTTATAGAGATTGTTTTTTTAACTGGATTCGATTCAGTATCGATTTTGTATCGGTCAGATTAACGCTTAATCAGATTGGAACTGAATAATTGAATCCAATTTGTTGTTGATTTAGTCCCTAAAAATATAATCTAATGGCTTAAACATCGATATCCAGTACGGGAAGCCCAGGTTCGTTTTCTGTGCGCAATATTGAATTTTCAGGGCGAATGAATGGACGTATGTTAGTTATTCATTTTTTTATATTGGAATTTAGTTTTTATAAAAACTTTTCCAAAGTCAAACTGCGCCATCGTATTAACAAAGCCGTAAATTAGAAATGACTGTCTCGTTATTGGCCTTTAAAGAAAAAAACTATGATCA
>DWPT01005430.1:0-12234 GCA_018251895.1 Agathymus mariae mariae
CCAGTACAGGGGCCCTTGCGACATGTTATTGTGATTTTTGTTTAATCAATAAATACATTTTTGATTTTGATTTTGATTTTTTGATAAGTTAGGCAGGATTTGTAGTTAGTTAGTTAAAATATTATTTTGTTTTTATTTTGAATTGAACAAACGGAGAAAACATTAAAATTTGAATTCTTGCGTCATTATAAATTGTTGGTGAAACTTGACGAAATACGACGAAACTATTACCTGATTGATAGACTAATTAAATAGTTATAATGAACTAGATCATAATGCACACGTCTATTATACTTAGACTGTAACATTTGAGGAAGACAATGGCAATGTAAATGAGGTCTTACACTCGTTCGAAAGCTGATAAAAGCCTCCTCATATCGTATGCAATGCGCGCGACGTCAATTATCCCGTACGAGTTTTACAATGCGCGACTTGTTTACGAATCTTTTAAGCGTATCTGTAACTTTGACCCTAACTTGATAACGGAATACTTATAATATGTGTAAGAGATAAATGAAAAACGCTTGAAACCAAGAGTAAACTCGTAGCTGAGAATGCACTAACATGGAACTACGTAATCTTTGCCTGTCGTTATAACAGAGTCGGTCGAATCGTATATGAGCTTTATCCCTTACACAATGTTACTGGTTTGTTTTTAGGGCATTTTTGTATTATGGCATCGTTAAAAATTTCATATTGTTGTTCATTTATATAAGAATAATTCCATTTCCAGTTAAGTACAGTCGATGCAGGACATGTTAAAAATGACATCCACGTTCTCACAAAATGAAATCAGTTTTTTTTGTATCCATAACTTAAAAACAATGTTTTAATACTTATGTAAATAAATTATACTGTACGCGAAGCAAAATCTTGAACGTCTCAACGTTTACTTCAAGATTGTAATAAATATGGAACAAATATTGTTTACATGAGCGTCAATACGTATGAAACCTAACCCACGTCGGCTAGCGCAACCGCAAGCCGAGTATATCCGCATCGCTGGATGTTCTGTCGATGACGAAAAACAACCGATAACCATTGACAAATACACTAACCATACACACACACATTATATTATTATAGTTCACTACGTAGTACTACACGTGGTTTCCCATACATTCAACGAAGTAAACAATGTGGGAGAAACAGTCAATGGATGTTAATTGCATCCGACAGAAAACGTCATCGGTCGTCGACCAACCGCAGACAACGAATCCGCGGGCGTGATTGTCCACGGGATTTACTAGAAAAACAATCCACCGTTCACCAGTGTTCCAACCTCAGTTACCTCATCGGCGCACCAATCGCTTGTGAAATTATTCGATCGTTTCGAGACCAAAATATTTTTCGTCACGCTTTTACCTCCCATCTGACAAGATGTAGTTTAATTTTATTCAGGTTTGGATGACGCGCTACACGAGTTTGATAAAATTGCTTAAAAGCGGTTGGGATTCCTTTTCCAAGAACCAGTTGCCGGTTTCATATTAAGGCGATGCCTATATTCGTATGTTAACTAGTGTCCATTCGACGCGTGCCGACCGATACGATACAGCATCCGTTAATCGTGCACACCTAACTTATTATCTGCAACTGATTATGTTATTTGTTTACCTGTATGATTAGAAATTAAAGGAAAAATTAGTCGTATTTTTACAAAGCTTGTGCCTGATGTACCGAACGAAGTTGAGGAAATTTCCAGTTCAAGTATAATTTAAAATACTGGCCTTTAAACGATGATGATTGACGGCCTACAGGAACAGAGTTAACGAAGTCACAAAGGATACTCAGATGTTTCATGCGAGCTAGTTAGCCTGCAATAAGAATGCTTCCACGTTGCGCATAATAATTGTGTTTCGTACCGAATATGTTTTTAATTCTCTGAGATATATAGGTATGATTTTTTTTTTATTAATTTGTTAATCGTAGAACTTATATGCATTTTCGTTATTTCAATATCTATATGCGACATATATTTTTTTGATGCGTTTAAATTACCATCGCAATAATCATTGACAGTAACCAAGCTAACGAACGAAGCTAACAAATCATTCGCTTATCATAAAGCGGCTCTCAGTATTCGAACGAATCTTGAATAATATTACACCAGTATGAACATGCTCATGGCGAGAAGCTAGATGACCGGAAAAATTGTCGTCGAACAGTTTACCGGTAAACTGGTTTCCGCGTAAAATTCGCGTTGCCACGCGGTGCACCAGCCAGGCTCGAGGGAGGTAAGACCCGAGGGGGACGGGGCGGGTTGGAAACGCAGGAGGCGGACGAGCTGCGGTCGGTCGACGACCCGCCGCATGCCCTGCGCCGGCGCACCATTCGCCTTCGCCGCAGTCTGAGCCAATCTTAACACGATTACGAGATTGTTAGCGAATATCATGAAAATTAACATTTGTTATTACCCTGTTTGACCAATAAACCTTTTAATAATACGTCAACGTGTTAACGCGAACCTGCAAACAATATGTATCGTACAAGTAAGTTGATAGTTAAATATTAAATTATCTAAATCAAGATTGTGGAGAGGACATTCGAAAATGATTAAAATATTTCACAACTTATTTTATGGCTGTTATACCTATCATTGAAAAATTATGTATTCATTTTTTCTCCGCTTCAAACAACCATATAAATAATCATCTAGACACACGACACCGCGTAGGAACGGGATCAAGAAGACTTCAAGGTTATACCCATTTGTGACAAATTACCTCCTAGAATCGTAGTTATTCAGACCCGCAGAGAATCATTTTACTGTTCGCTCGTACGGAATAAAAAAGCTGTAAAGAAAACGACTCTCAACTAGACGAAATATCAATAGACGGTTTTTTTTTCATCCTGTATCTTGTCTGAACTGGTCAAACCGTGAAGAAAAAATATTAGTTTATAAAAAGCGACAGACCCGAGTGTCTAATGCGGGGCGTGGGCGAGAGGTAGCGGCCGCATCTTGAAATGATGTGTGAGGTCATTGATTTAGAAGACATAGATATGCCACATGGCATAATATAAATTCACATATAACGGTTCGACTGCCTAAAAATATTAGGAATCTTCCTAACTTGATTTGATATATCAATAAAATTGTAGCCAGAGTAAACACTGATATCAAAGCAAATATATAAACAGCCGGGACAGTCTGTTGTAGTACGTATTGATAGAATCTAAATTGAACTTGCCTTAAAGTTATCGTTTATGTTCTAATTTAGTATGGGAAACGCATGGCACTTGTTACGACGCTCCATAGACGGACGAGATTTATTTATAGTGGCCCTACTATTGTGTTTGTATCTACTGTTTAAGTTTATATAAGTTCTAAAATAAAACGGCGGGAAAAGGGGTTTCACGGCGCTTGTCTTACTTTGGTTAATTTTTTTTTTCAGTCGTAATAAAACGAAGATAACTCAAAATGGCAGTGTTTGGTCTGGCCTCGGCTGTGGCGGGCTTCGTAAAAGTCCGCTATCTAATCGACAAGGCCGTCATCGACAACATGGTTTTCCGAATGCACTATCGAATCACATCTGCCATAATGTTCCTGTGCTGCATCCTCGTCACGGCTAATAATCTCATTGGTGAGTAAATTACACTCTGTTATCATAATTAACTAAACATCACACAACCTCTATTTGCTTTGAGATAGTTTATAGATTTTTACCTTGACCAGCAGAAATAAATCCAGTTACCCTGTGATCGAACTGAGATTTCAATTGTTCAATGCAGTGTGTAAGTGTAGTGAAAGCCATTTTACTACGTGCTTACTAATTAAAATATACCGGTATTGTACTAATATCTGTCCATAACCTAATAGCCCATTAACCGAAGAACGAATAACCTATACACACGGAGGAATAAACTGTTATTGCTTACTCATCTGATGAATCGGTAAACTACCGTAAAGTTACATGAGTCATTTTCATTTCATTGTTCAAATACGTGAAAACACCGTCCGTAGTAGCGGTCACACATAGACACCATGATCAAATAAGTTGTTCACACAAATACCGAGGCATGGACGTGATAATGTTTAAACCATCGACACAAATCGGGGCAATCGACTTATTGCACCTATTACGACAGATTTTGACCTGCTTCAAATTACAAGTGCTGAATTGAGAGTTGTCGCGAAGGACGAAGGAAGTTAACTTTAGACATTATCGCTTTACAGCCTATAGCAATTTATTTATTGTTTATGCTTATTCACCGTATTATGTGTATATATATATATATTTTTTTTTTTCTATTGTAAAAAATCTGTGTTGGTTTGTAGTATTTATCTACTAATTAGAATATTTATAGACAAGATTATTTTAATGTGATGACAGGCAAGCGTAATGGTTATTATTGTTTATAGAAACAATGATTCTATTTATTTTTATTCACAGTAAATTATCCAATAATTATAAACTATCCAGGCGTACTGGTACCTACGCCCCATTTATCAAAACAGGACGAAGTAGTACTGACCAAATGTGGGTCAGGTAACATTAATTGAGTAATGACTGTAATTAATATCATTATTAGGCCCATGCCCTTACATTCTATTCGTATTAACCTCAGTTACTTACTTTAGTGATATACTACAAAGTAATAAATAAGTTATTGTTATTTAACGATTAATATGTTACATGTTACAAACGCTAGTGGCCCATGGTTTGTGGTACTGGATAGTGGATAGTTTAATAGGTTTTCGCAAACTTTTTTCTACGGTAATCGTTTTTATGTGTTGTCTATTCCTCGTTTTAGATTATAGAGAAATACAAAAATTGTCGAAAGACTAAAAAAAGACGCAATGCAAATTTTTACGACATACAGAAACGTCAAGAGATTTTTTTTTGCTTGGTTTTGTCAGAAATTTTTTTTTTTTTTATCTATTGCGAAACCTTCTCTCGTATCGCTAATACCCTATAACCACCGTCGTTACGAGTGATGGGTGGACATAGTTAGATGTAAGCGATGTAGCCCAAATATTTCCTTTTGATGATGATGATGATGATTGAAAAATAATATTTTCTTAACAAAAAGGAAATTACGTAAATTAACGAACATCTGCTCAGTCAGCCATTAATTATCCAGTTGCTCAGTATTGGCGAATAATTTCCATTTGTGGATATCGGTAATCATAAATAATCTATATGTAGTGCATTTCATATCAACTCTTATGGAAATGGTATCGATACGGCACGCAGGTGTGCTTCACGCAGCTGCAGCTGCTTAACGTCTGATCTTATATTACCGTGAACCTCAGTCGCAGCAGCTGGTCGCTAATATGACACAATAATCTTTATATATTACAATCAGTAATTAGAGCTCATTTAACTTCTGTACGTCTGTTACGAAGAAGACCTCTTCAATAATCTCTCTGCTGTCAGGATGTATTTTCTTTAAAATTTTAGAGATCGCTTTTGCGCGATTTCTCCGGCCAGCCTCTTGTGATTATGGAATGGTTATCGGAGAAAATGTTACTTGTAATTCAAAGAAATGATTGCATTAATTGCTAATATTAGTATTAGTATTTTAATAAGAATAGAACAATTGAAGCAAATAAATTAATTATTATTATGTTCTGCCCCTATGATTTCATTGGTTTATGCAGAGTGGAAACTTTAAAGTTAATCAACATACATATAAAGGTATTTTCTAAATATTTTTCCCACGACTTCATCCAATTCATACAATGAATTTTAATATTTTTAATTCAATGCCTTTTTATTTAGAATACATATCATATTGGCATTGATTGTTTGACTACTGGATTTACTTAGCAGTTCCTTGCGATCTCAGCCTCAGTCACGTACTGTATTTTTTCTCAAGTCAAGATTGATCTCAAGCAGCCAAGTGATGCTTGATGTTCTCGAGCTAAAAAACTAATGACTATCAAGAAAACAACCATTATCCGGTAGCTCTTTCAGTTTAAAAAGCACCCGTGACAATTTGCTACTTTTATCGATTTTAGTACAGTTAGTATAACCGATTCTTTCCGAATCGGCTGCTAAATTTTACGAAATAGTTTTTCAATGTCATTCTAATATAGGTTGGATTTTTTATGTCAAATTTTGAGATTGCTTTACAACTGAACTGTAAAAAAAGAGATAAATAATCGCGATGTTTTTTGACAAATCCTATTACATTGTTAATGTGCGTTCTAAATAAATTCTAAATAAATTTTGAGTTAATTTTGAATTTTAAATTTAAAACGATAACCGACTGAATATTCAAATTATTTTGGATACAGTTTGTTCAAATTTGACAAGATAAAAAAACCTATAAGTTCAAGTGTCTCGCCCAGCGCTCATCACACGTTAAATTCATCTCGTTTACTTACAAGTCAAGTGGAACAAAACGACCGACCAAATCGACCGACTCGTATCTACGTTGTCTGATGTTTATGATCGTGTTATCGCGTGCCCCTCATTTGTGTTACAGACGTAAACAATGCTTAATCGTCGTTTGAGAACCATGGAAATTCCTTAACTAGTTTTTATCCTAGGTACATCACTTTTCATCGCCATTCTGACTTGTACCTGGTTTCCTGTTACGCCAACTGTTTTCTATAATAAAAACTTGATAATATTAATCTTATTTATAATGGTTTTTCGAACGAAGATTAGTTTCAGTTTTGTTAACCGCAAATAATATAATTCTAGTTTTTCGGCGTTAGCAACACTGTTCATGTTTTCTATTTAGTACATTTCTAGTTTCGTGTTCATTATATAGATACTTTCTAAAATAATCGACTTAAAGACTTACTTTTTTTTAAGTCTAGAATGTACAATAAGAAATAATAATGTTAGATAATAAATCATTACCTTATGTCGCAACCGAAGTAATTTCAGAAAGTGCGGAGTCTAAGTAAAGATAACTTTGATTCTACAAGTTGTAATTATAACTAATTAGTGCGATAATTGCTATCATGCCGTTATAGGACTACTTCGTGTATCAATCAAATATGTTCTGTATTAATAACTTAAATACGTTATACTTGATCGTATATAAGTAATATTGTCAGGGATCGACCTAATTGATTAATTATCATTGATTGGATTAGAGATGTAATATAGTTTATTGATAAATTGAATGATTCACTTTTGTTGTTACACTTGTAACCAAAAGTAGTTCCGTCGGTAGATTATAGCAATATAAGTATAACATTTTCGTCTACTTCCTTTTAAACTACGTATCAGAATAACTAAATGTCCGTGAATACAGTTTAAATAAGTTCTTTGTGGGCTTCAAAACGTGTATGAGTTATATGACACAGTAAGTTACAACCTGCGCGGAACTTGTTTCGACACTGTTATTCCCAACGTCTTGATAATAAACATTCTGTACGTAGATCCTCGCACAAGGATTTTGTATTGCATATGAAAATTGTATTTATATACATCTAAGATAAAAAAATATTCCATACAAGTTTTATAAAAATAAATATTACTTTAAAGTGTATCATATATATATTTTTTTGTGTAAGTGTACATAAAATTAACATTTTAGTTCTTAAACCATAAAATCGAATAAAAAAAAAATACGTTCGTTACGCAAATTAAATTTCAAAGCTTCTAGTTACATATCACGACACAAACTACTAAAGGAGGAGAATTGTATTATTAGGTACAATATCTAGTACGCCATATGGCTGATAGATTCAAAGTATTTCCTAAGATTAAACTGTTAATGGCGTGGACGGGATATCGCTTATCTGCTCTATGAAACAAAGTATGCATATTGCCTACCCACTATGCCACGTAATTGTCACTGTAATAACCTCAGTTACAATTTAGTACATATGATTTTTTTCAACTATTAAAAATTTACAGCAGACGCCTAACAGTTGTTTGCATTAGACCTGAAAATTATACTTCGATGTTAAGAGACGGCAGATGATCACGACATTTACCTGATCAATCAATGCCTATTAATTACACCGAAAGGTATCACCAACGTGTTGCCGGTCGACGATCAATAAATCCGCTTGCTAATCAATTGTAGGTTATTCGCGTTCACATGATGTGAAATTAAAATACCCATAAATTATCAGTGTAATCCAGTCATTAATGTTACTAACATAAAATTACATACGGTACCAATATCAAAACTAAATTTCGGTCACGATATGATTATATCATAATAATCCAACTAGCATGCACCTCACCTTACTCAGCGCCTTTAAACAAAGGCTGCAGTTCGTGATGTCTACATGGCTAAACATTTGCAGGCCAGGTGTTGGTGAATCAAAACACCATTACGAGCAGCCGATAACGTTTCGGTTGCTATGGGCCGAGTTATGGCGATATTGCAAACGTTTCATTATGTAGGTTGCGCACATTGTAATCATCGATGTCTCGTGCAATCAAAAAGTATTATTGAGTCTCTTTATACATCTGATACATATCAACATCTCTGTAAATGTCTTATATTAATCGGCACAATAATAAGTACCTTTACCTCAGTTACAAAAAGTTGCCATGAACAGGGATCAAATTGTTTTAATCACTTAGTGGGAGACTTAATATTGTTTGTCAGATATTTATCTTTTGTATTACTAACAAAGACATCTTGTAAGTAGTGAGATTAATTTAAATGATTTGAAATATATATCTTAAGCGTGATAAACTGTATATACCATATCCTTAGTCTAAGCTAAAAACTCGACATCAATCATTGGCACAATGTAACAGCTTAATGATGTAACTATTCAAATAATCGCCCGTTACAAAACCTCAATCGTCCACGGTCAAATGTTAAACTGAGGAAAACCATCACTGTTTACCTCACAACCCGAATTATTCGATGTCGGAACATTTTTGATCGCATGCAACGAAATACTTTTATGTTACATAATCTGTTCTATGACGAATTTGGTTCAGTTAACCAGAATTACGAATGGACACTTGGTCCTATGATTCGGCATCTTAAGACAACAGATAATATATTCGGCGTCGTTGATGGTGCGAGATTAACAAGCCCGTTTACAGCTTCTTTTTTAGCCAGCAACGCGACTGTTACGCCCTTAATTTTAGATACGGTGACCACTTATCATCAAGGCAAATCGTCTCCTCATTTACTGGCTTTTAACATGT
The DNA here is from genome assembly GCA_018251895.1 of Agathymus mariae mariae. Classification (NCBI taxonomy): domain Eukaryota; kingdom Metazoa; phylum Arthropoda; class Insecta; order Lepidoptera; family Hesperiidae; genus Agathymus; species Agathymus mariae. The sequence goes on from DWPT01005430.1 coordinate 9,087, forward strand.
AACAATTCTTTGTATAGTCTCCATAGTGTGGGATAACCAGAAAGTAATAGTTGACTGAGAAACTGCAAGGTTTAAAAATTGTAATAAACTGATTTTAGGGTTTAAAGGTTTGTGATCAACGATACCTTCAAATAAGACGTGCTCCGTCAAGAAACAGGCTGAAAATCTGTTCCATGTTGGTAACAGATGGCCGAGCGTTGCAGTGATAACGTTGACTGCATGACCGTTATTTCCTTTCAGTAAAACCAAACAGTCACAGTTCAGTTTAGTTCATCATACAGCACAGATACTTTAAATTTCCTGACAAAAAAAAATACGCCTTAATTGTTAACTGTATATATTCAATTTTATCAAAAAGTCACTAAGTACAACTAACATTGTGTTGGATTTTCTTTTTTGATCAATTTTCGGACTACCACTGAGTAGTTTTAAATTGGTTGCTGGCAAAAAGGAAATATTTTATAATAGACGCATATTTTATTTGCGATTTCAATAACGACAAGATAATAAAATCGATTAATCTGACCGTCGAATCATAATAATCGAGAGAGCGTTCAGCATTGATCGAAGTTCGCCGTGACCTAGTATACGAATGAGCCGGCGGCAACAACTGGCAGTTTAGGTAAAGCCCCTTATCACATGTGTCGCCCATAGCTGCGGTTACCTCATTACCATTTAACGGTACTTTTCTCATAACTATGGAGAACTGAGTGTGTTTTATATTAGAGTTAACACCCTATGATCGAGCGTTGTGCGTGTGAACTGAACATAATAATATTATTGTTTTTGTTTTATTTTATAATCCTTTGCGTGATTATTCGCTAGTCACGAAAACAGTACCGAAAATCAAGTCGAATAAATATTTAGTTGTAATTTGAGCTCTATTACAAGTACGTTAAGGAGAGTGTATGCGAGTATTTTAACTGATCGTAGAGTTATAATTAAATGATGCATGTTCTAACTCTTCTAACTATGCTAAGTGGTCGTAGGAGAACAATTAGCAAGCTTGTGACTTTAGCTAAATTAACACTCAACTCTTATGTATTTATTAAGACAAAATGCACATTGGTTTATTCTTCGAATACATTCGTTGCGTTTCTGTCTAGACAACAGGACAATAATGAATTAAAATTTTAGTTTCATACGGGACGGTAATTTTACCTTGTGTTCAACATGAATATTTTTAAAAACACAAACTTTGTGTCACTCTACAATACACATGTTTTAATTTAAATCAATTTCATTAATCTGTTGGAGCGCGGATTGACAGACAAAACACTTTAAGTAATAAGATTTACCTACAATTAATTTAACCTCACGAAAATATTTTCTGTTAATTTGTTGATTTATATTTATTTACACGTTCATTATCAATATCAACGTCCCCAAAACTTTACTAGAACATACGATATTTACAGTCGATAAGTGCAGTTACTTATACAATGATTATACAAAAGTACACATGTCATTAAATGTTATAGCCATTATTAACTGCATTTGAAATCAAACTGTGATGCATTGTGATAAAATCCCAGTTTATTGCGTGACTATCCATTGATAGTTAAATTTAAGTAGTTCAATGGCAATCAAACCCATTTTATTTGTGACGTTACGTTTGGTTCGATTATCTAATATTATGAATATAAGATAGCAAAGGTTTTTAATTTTGAATATGACAAACATTATCATTGTAATAAAATTCTATAATTCATGCATTACCCCTTCAACATAATATAATGAATAAATAAAAATACTTACCTTTATCGTCAAGCGATTCCGTTACTCATACGTTTTTGCATGACTGGAATACATTAAGTAATGTGTTTGCATTGTAACGCGTGAATAACTACCCAGACTTCTGGGAAAATGGGCATGATTTTATACATAAAACCTTCGGAGAATTACAAGTCCGGTTGACAACTTTCAGAAATAAAGGCTATATGATATTCAACTAAAAAGCGCTTCGCATGCTCATTCTCGATTCTCACATATCAACGAATCATTGATAATTCCGCGATGGACTGCTCAAATAGTATCGCGGTTAATTAAAACAAATTTAATATTGATTACTAAAATGGTTTTATGACATTCAAGAAATAAAATGCTGCTGTGAATAAATTGTGAGAGTAGGTACCTGTGTGACTATGATGATGTATATTAAGTTGTAAGAAAGTTGTTTGTTATATATAAAGCCTTTAAAAATGATCTTCTCTTCAGTGCAACTATTTTTAGTCTCGGCAATCACCGTACTATTGTTACTATTATACACAAAAAAAAAATCGTCCTGTATATCTGCGATGAACTTTAAATTAAAATGTCTTATTCGTAATGTAAATCAATCAATCAAAACAAATCCCATTCTAACTCTTGCTATATCAGACACTGGACTTATTTACCGGTTAGCCAATTGTTCCAATCACTTGCCATCACCCATACTTTTGCATAACAGGATCTCGTAGGTGTACGATATCACAAGCAATAATTGCCTACAATACGTATCTAGTTTCATTCATTTAAAACCGTATCCCTCACAGGGGGCAAGGTGATTAGAGTCACGGCCGTTACAATTGTAGCAGGTAGGGGCAAATGCAACGTCGATTAGTCTCGGGAGATATAGCATTATCGTCATCCGCAATGCGAACTGGTGCAATGTCGAGGACACGGACGAAAAAACATAATTTAATCATCTATTCAACTATAAACCAACAGCTACACACACTATCCACATTTAGAGAAGAAATGCAGTAGTAGGTGTAGTTTCATACGCTGTACTTCTAAATTCTACAAAACAAGTAGAACTTTAATGTTTGTCTAATATATTTTTTCATTTGACGCTCAGCTGTTACAAATTTCATTCGTATTTTATTAACAGAAACATCTTTAAATTTTTATGACCGTAAAGGAACGTAATTGGTCTTTGTAAACATCCTTTTGCGCAGTCGCATGATGGGAGTGCTCTATTTTCGTTTGTATAAAAGGTGTTATTATTATTGTTATTATATAACGTATAATACGTTTATGATGGAATATACACTATGCTCTTAACTTTCAAAATATGCTCTTATAATGACTGAAAGCTTAAGACAAACAAATTAATTATTTTACAGTTTGGTACCATGTTTTTATTTAAAAAAAAAACTCGAATTAA
>DWPT01005431.1:0-12233 GCA_018251895.1 Agathymus mariae mariae
TTTGTATCCTAACAAAAAAAATTGTTACTAAAAGAAGATTTTGTATTAAAATATATACTCAAAATATGTAAAAACAGAAATTTTCCTGAAGGTATCGATGGAGTGTCAAGCAAATACAGGATCGAAAAACTTGTCTCAGTGTATTTGTTTACGTGTAAGTGGACACAAGTTCTGTACCTGCGTGTGTTTGTATATGTGTGTGTATAGTTGTTGGTTATATTTTGTTTACTTACTTTTATAACGCCTACCGCTCGCTCACACCAACACAAGGTTGACTGGTAAAGAATGTCATAAGTAAGGTCAACCTACTGTATCGTATCCCTTCGGTTGAAGGTTATGAAAATAGAGTAAAGTAGATTGATATAAAATATGTACCTGATTCACTATGAATCTACAAATTTTACTAAAGAAATTTTCTAAGTAATGGCGAACACTAACAAACTCTAGTATGTATTTGACAAAACTATGAGTAGAGATTGTTTTATGCTATTAGAATTAACAAAATAATTTACAAAATAAAATTCTTTTAAGTTTAAAAAGTATTTTGGATTATTTACCAATTTTATATCATTTAAATATAGTTAGAATATTTTTTGGTTGCAGTTAACAAATGAGCGGTTACGTTACATATTGGTAAATGATCATTGCCGCTCATCACTTTAAGACTAAGATTATCAGTGACACTTCACTGGCCAATATGCAAACATTGAACCCGGTTGTAGACTGATTCTACAACATTGCAATCGAAGCTCTTAAAACATACGACAGTTTAGATTCTGAAGGAGAGTTGTCATAATAACATGGAAAGTAATATGAATAGATGGATATACATAAATTGTCAATATAATCTTCAATAAATAACTTGTAAATTTATGAGGAAATTATTGCGGGCCGGTATCTATCCCACTATATAAATCTGTTGAGGTTCTCTGTATGTCTCGATTTAACTTTGATTTAACTCGATTAAACGGCTTGACCACCCTCAATAAAAATTGATACGCAGTAAAAACACGTGATTGCGCAGATGATAGGATAGAAAATCTATCCATCGATATCACCACACATCGATGTCACCACTTTACATTTATTTGTCAAGTTTCAAATAACCATTCGTTTTATGACACACCGATAACAATTTGACAATTTTGAAAATAATTGCCCGAGTCCGCCCGTCTGTATGTCGCTTTATAAACCAAGAACGGCTCGACCGATCTTCATGATAACTGGTATGTAATGAGAACATGCGATAGTGCAAATGATAAGTTATATAAAAAATCTAATGACATCTATTCGAGGCAAAAATTATGATTTTTTTAATAATTATGTATATAAAATTAAAATTAAAAGTGCAACTCAAAAGAAGTCGAACGGGCCGCTAGTGTAAATATATGTATACTGTTATGTTGTCATTTTACATGCTTATGAGTACATTCTTATCACGTTCCGCGTGGAAGGAAGTCACAGAAATTGATTTACTGGAGTAACTTCGAAGTAGTCGAAAATATCTAATCATCGAGTTCAAGGATGTTCATGCGCTTCTTGCCAGTAGATAAGTGTGATTAGTGAGAAAAGTTTACAATACAATATATATGTATATAATGTGGATAAATGTATATGAAGCGTTTGGAAGCGTTGCGTTACTGTTGAGGAACAATTTTAACAATTCTAACAATTCTTAATAATTCGTAACGAATTCGAATCTATTCCAATCCCAATTTTATCCAAAAGTCCTTAAAATTGAAACGTAAATTTAATTTCTGTATAACCAAATAATATGCAAATATAACCTCCATTTTAAATTGATTTTCTACAACATTTACGTTTTTTTGAATTAAAATTAAGATTCCATTAAATCAAGTAACCAGTGATAAAAACATTCCTTATTCGTTATTCGGCACCAGGTTTTACGTGATATTAATTGTTTTTAGCCGACTAATTCCAAGTTCCCGGGTCAGCCGTTCGACCTACCGCTCTCGAGGCTAATGGTACATCAGCTAACTTCGCGAGTACATCCAGTTGCTTGCGAAGCAACGGTCCCAGGTATCGCCGTGTGAGGAACGTAAGACAATACATTTTAACATATCACCTAACATTCACTTAATCTGTGTACAGTTGCTTTGAGCCTAGCTATATGACCGAATAACGTTTTTTTTTAATGGAAATAACCGACAAACCAGCAGACGAGCCACCTGATGGTAAGTGGTCACCGTCGCCCATGGACATCAGCAAAACTAAAGGTATCACTGATTCGTTTTCAGCGAGGAAATAGGAAGAAGGTAAAAAAGAAAGTACTAGCTTTCAGGGTGGTAAGGCTGCTAGTCAGGCAGGCTTCACGGAAAGATAATAATACCAGTAATAATATTAATAACTTAATAATACTGATAATATAACCTTTACGCGAAGCCCTACCACCAAGCAGGCTGGCTTCTGTCGCCTCTTACGACACCCTATTCTGCCAGCGTGGGATTGGGGGACTACTCTAGGCAGCCCTAATACGGCAATTTAAGTTACAGTTTGGTTCTAGAAGAAAAGTAATTGATGGTGGCAGTATACTGCGAGAGTAAGTAACCAAGCGGAGTTTTATGAAAGGCCCAATTACAAACAAGGACTACACTGCTCTCGAAAACACCCAGTTATTGTTAAAACACGGTAGAATCGAAGTTCTGTCAATTAAATTTGACGACTTGCAAACTCAGATTGATCTCCAAAATTCTGAAAGTTTAGATTTTGAAATTGACGGCCGACAGAGCAATGAGCAGGAGGAGATCATCTTATGTGCCGCGATAACCAAAGGTTTAATCGAAGATCAAAATGAGGTGAAATCTTCCGAACGGGAGATATGAGCATAAAATTACCTCAAATTGAAATAACTAAATTTGGCGGCTCGTTCATTTGCTCTATTGAGCTCCACGGCACTTTCATAAATTTGATTCTCAATAACCGACGCCTCTCTATGATAGAAAAATTTCATTATTTCTTGTCATACCTTAAGGGCTAGGCAACGCGCATATTTTCTAACATACAGGTTTCATCCGCCAATTACTTAAATGGTTGGCAATTACTTTGTGATCGGTATAATAATAAAAGATTATTATTTAATTATCATTTAAAATCTCTTCACAATATACGCGAATCCGGAACTAGAATATAGATTAGTAAGAACATTAATTACGAACAAAATTATAATAACAGTATTTTACGTCGCTGTGAGTTATTATAAAAGATATTAAAAGAAACCATTTTTCATTCGGAAACAAAGTCCATTTTATATTAAGAAAGAGGTAAACTTTTATTAAAAACACAACTCAAGTGAACGAAGCAAAATTCAATTATTATCATCAAACGTTCTGAACGTAACACTCAGTGAGTACTTTTAGGTTATATTAAAAGCGGTGAAAGAGCTTCAATCGAGTCTATTTGAATTGAAAACAGAAATTTGAAGCGATGTATTATAATTATTATTTTCTATGGAATAACAAAGAATTGATATTTACTTAAAGCGTTCTTTAAACAACTTATGATTTTTTGTTGAATCGGAACTATGTGATTGAGACGCACAGTAAGTAAAGGAACATAGCGAATATAATTGGTACCTGCTGATTCACAAGTGTTTCAAATACGAAACATTAATTAATTTAATTATTTTGTCTACTTTGTTTTAAATTACTAAGTAATTATTAACATTAAGCATTCATTCTACTAAATTTGAACCGTAACTTACGATTTCTGTGTTTTTTTTTTTCTGATATTTAGTCCCAATTACACTGATCATAGTCACGATCATGTGAGAAAATTTTGATAGTTGACATTTCACAGACACCAATGATAGACGAGCCTGACAACTTTAAGTCTACTTCGTTTTATGTTCTGAGACGCCATATTACAATATACGACATTAACGACATCTCGCAATGATCTTAACACTGTTTTCACCTAAAACTAACCACACCAGAATCCTTGCTTAAGCTAATTTCAGACAATCTTTTCTATTAAAATTTTTGGAATATTTCTCGATCCCAATTGCCTTTCTTACTAAACGTGCAGTGTACTTATGTTCAGCCGAGACCACCCACTATGCAAATCAGTGTAATGATTTGGACCGGCTTCAATCAGATAGATGTTCTGCTACGACGGATTTCTTTGGATTGTTCTTTTTGACTGCACTGATGTGTTCTTTTATTCATCGCGAGATAGCCGATAGACATAGATAGATAGATAATTTGACCAATATAAGAGCTACCGCAGTTGCAATCAACTTTATAAAGTTATAAATACATCTATAATATAAGTTTCAAAACAATTCATAACTGTCTAACAGTTGACTTCTAGTTTCTTCTCACGTTAAAGAAAGATAATTTTAAAGCCACATGCGCTATGACGATATATACATTTTATAGAAACGTCTTTGTTTAAATATATTTTATCATTTCCCTGTTACAAATAAGTGGAAATTTAAAATCTTTTGTTTGAAGTAGTCAAACTTCGTAGTCCTGTCATTCATTTTTTATCCTCAAGGATAAATTTTGCTTAGTGCACTCAAAAAAATTATGTGGACTATAGCATACTCCACTACGTCGATTCAGTGTGAATTTGTTAAGAGGCTTTCTTGAGGGTCGTGGGTTGTATTGCCATCCAAATCTTTTCGATATAGCTTAACGACTTATATGGAATGATAACAATGTTGCCTGACGGTGTTATGTTTGTAACATGCAAGCGCGCATGAGCTTTTTGCCAAAATTGGTCATTCTAGACTACTCACACCCTAACTATTAAAAATAAATTAAACTGTAAATGTGTGAATAAAAATATATTCTGTATATAATCAATATTGAACATGTAGGTATAGGGAAGCAAAATACCTTAAAAACGCGAATCTGCTCCATGTGCATTTATACAGGTTACTTGAATGACACGCGATTCTTTGAGTCCTTGCTCCCTGAATAAAACGCTTCGTAATTTTTCATTTAAATTTTTAACTTCAACCATTTTCCTTGAGTGACGACTTGAGTTCAAGTTTAAAAACAAACATTTTTTGTATGTGTAACGTTTTTGTTTTCTGTTTACTTGTATGGGTGTTTGTGGAACTTCATTTGAGTACTGCCATTCCATTTACTTTATTGTCAATTGAGTTTTAGATCTTTGCATCTTCAGATAACATAGTCAAAAGTACCAGTGTACACACAACTTAAAATAAGTATATTTTAGGTTATTCAATTAGTATTAATCTTTTTTGTGCTCTAAGGCTATGACAATATTTAAGGTTATTTCCAAAAGTCTAGTTGCTACTTATTGGTTTATAGTCATATTACAGAAATATGATGATTAGAATAGAATAGATTATGTCAACATAACACATGTAGAATTCATATAGGTGAATTAAGAAATAAATAAATTGTGAAGAGCTCATTACCTGTGGCTATTGTCGATCTTAAGCTATCCACCGAGTCGAGGTACTGCGATCGAGGTCGATAGTTGGATAGGTGATGGTCAGTGGTAAAATTGTCGAGCAGGTTCGTCGTGGATGCCATGTTAAGCTGGTCTGTCCCAGTTGTATAGATAGATAGCATTCAATAAGCCTTTGGTTGACATAAAACTTACAAAACTTGGGTTTTGTAACATACAGACCAATGGGATTCACAAACATGCAATTATTGCAATGACTTCTTATAATTTTTTTTAAACCGAAGACTGACTAATTTAGTGTTATGAATGACACTAAATACAATAAAAAAGAAAAAATATTCATCTAAATTTATACGTGTGGCAACCCTGCATTAAAACCCGGCGAATAAGCTGATGTTAACATTACAATGAATTTGCGTTATGAACGAAGGTGGATTTCTTAGCGTTCGATTTCTTTGTAGACGCTGTGTAAAAACAAGAAAATTAGATGTTAATATTTTGTATTTCTTCTACAAATATCAATAATAAATGAAAGTTACTGCTAAAAGCAATGATGCTAAATTGTATTATACATACTTATGCTACCTGTAGGACTGCTACTCATTAGCTATTTATTGCATGGGACAGTTAACTTCACATGATTAAGTAGACCTAAAACAAAATCCATGAAGCCACTTTATTGCAGATTAGAGTGTTAATGGCCAACCGGAGTGTCCGAAGGTTTACGCTGCTGAAGATATTTGGGTATGGTTTAAAGTCTATTACCTGACCGTGACAATCGGTCTTAACTTGGTTTCTGAAATACAAAACGCTTAAGAAATATTGCCGCTAGCTGTCACCCGTTCAAGTAATGATCGCTCACTGGATCGATCCTTGTCGTTCGACGCTAGTTATACAGGTCAACTAGTAATATTTATTTACTTGCCTACCGACAAAATTATAATTTTTACCAACCCTGTAATCCTTTTATCGTAAATTCAACAATGTTTTTAACCACTGTCGACGATGCGTTCCTCTACGCATTAAACATAAAAGTTTACTTTCTTAACATATGTTATTATTAAATATGTTGTTTACAGAGTACTCGAAGGTCCGAGTTGAGGTCACAAGCGGTACGTAGCGGTGTGCTACGCTTGCGGCAGTCACGCGATCGCCGCCGTATGCTACGGTGGTACTACGCGCGGCTACAGAACCGCCTCGCTACGTAATGTTGTGCTCCTGGCTGGTCTTGGCACTCGTCGCCGCGGCACAGGGACGCGCGGTAAGAATTTATTTTTGGCTATTTGCAATGTCTCTGTAGAATTATTATACACTGATTAATTATGCACCGAAATACAAGGATTCTCGTGACGCATCGTCTATAAATTTTTTTCAAGCGACAATTTAAAGTTACAAAGTTTTGATGTTATCTCCAACTCTGTCAAACTATAAACACTTACTAAACATTCACTTAGTAGCTTTATTTACTCTCGGGTGATATTTTGTATTGTGTTAATTGTTAAAAAATATTTTTCCTATTAACAATATATTTGATATTGAATTTGTAACATCTTGCATCATGCAGTAATTTTGTATTTCCTCTTGCAAATATGTAAGTTTTACCTTTTTAAGGAAAAATATATATGTAAGATATAGTCAAACCTGATAGAGCAGGAGTGAAAAACAAAAATAACATTTGTTGATTTCTAATAATTCAGTGAAAATAAATCGTTTCTCCATCAATTAGAAGCGTGTGAAATTTTAAGTCGTAAAATGGCAAAATAAAGAGCATTCTTACCGGTGAAATGTGAACTATAAAATATCACGGAGTGCATAACATAGCCGACATCTTAAGTAAGTATTAAATAAATAGATTATTATTTCTCGTGTTGTTGTGTTGATATTTGGTAATACCAAAGGAATTTAATAATATTTCAAACTAAAAGGTGTAACAAATCTTTATACAGTAAATAGAAATATTGCTAAAAACTACCAAGTCGGAGCAACGGCCTCAAGTTACAAGTTTATATGAAAATAAAGTACGTTCGATTGTCTTATTCCTTAGTTACATGAATCTAGTGTCAATCACAGTGTGTCCCTGACATACAGATAGACTGATAACCATACATATAGATAGGAAGCAAGACACCCATAAAGACAACAGTTTCGCAAAGACAGACTGTCAGATAGACAACAGAGATATAGACAGTTAAAAATAGAAAACAGATGGACACTCGAAAAGACGGACAGAGAGACAAATAGCTAGAACCAGAAAATTACGTTTTAAACATTTCGTTTTTGTCTTATGGTTACCGAGGCACGAAAACGAATTACAATAATGCTACAAGTTGTTTCTTTAACAGCACCGTGGGAGACAATGCTCCTCTCAAATTAAACGTGTTAATAGCCCCATGGCCCCACAATGTTAATATAGCTCATGTGTTTACTCCTGGGGTTAATTTCGACCTTCGCACTGTTCCTAATTACGTTTTGAGGGTTTTAATACTGTGATATGCGTAAATATAGACAAGATTTGCTTAACGCTTTCAATAAATTGTTTTGATTATGATACAATCCGTTTAAATGTCCAGTGGCACGGTGTGTCTGGGCAAGGGTCTAGTGAAACCAAATAAGATTCGGGTAATATTGAAACTTAATGGCTTTGCTTTAATTGATGTACTGAGTGCTAAAAATAGGATTCCCGGGCCATTAAAATGTTTAGAAGCATTTACTTTTTGTTATTGTTGTCAGACGATTTCTTTAACTTTTCATGATAATATTATTTCGTTGACATAAAGTTATTTGGAGAGTAAGGATTTTATAAATATTTGATTAATCACTAAAATGGTGAATTATGAAAATTAACCAATTAATTTTACATAATTTGGTGAAGCATCTTTGACGTCATCGACTTTTAATGATAATATTCATTTGCTGACATAATTTTGTTATACATAAATTAAGGTATAAGAAAGGAATTTAAAAAAAAGTTTAATTTAACAATCTCCTTCCCAATCGACATTATCAACTAAGTTATTAGTGCTATAACGTCAGGGAAAGCTCACTTTAGTTTTATCACAATATTACATCGGTGACGTAAATATCGTTAATCAATGAATGGGGTTTTAGAGAGGAACTCAAACGAATTAATTAAGAAGATGAATCAACTAAAGTGAAAGCGTTTTAATCCATCATTTCGAGAAAACACTTTCAGCATTACTAATTTCGAGTTTAAACTTATATTCTAAAGAGAGCGTGCGACTTTTGTGAGTTAATGTGTAGACGGATGGTAATCTTCGGAACCAAGGCACCTACTTGTAAAATTATTTTTCCACTTGAAAGGTACATTAGTCATCACACACATTTACATCATGTATATATTACGTACGTTATGGATATAAGATTTCAGATCTAGATATGGATACGAATCTATGAACAATATTATACCGGTTTCAATTACGGTTAATGAAATTATATAAAATTATTTAGAATTATCCGATTCTTCCGTATAACTTCACATATTAGATGATTTAGGACTTGTAAAATATATAATATATTTGGAAATAGAGTCATTTCTATTTTTTCTTATTTTGTATTAAAATCACAGAATAAAATAACGGCCTTAAAAATTGTCTAAAAATTAAATCGACACAGGTGGTGCATCGACTTTGCCATCGAAAATCTATCAACACGTGTTTCTATTAGACTTTGCCTTTAGCTTCGGATATATTATAGTTTTGGATATCCGTTAGTTTCGGTTACGGTTACGGAGATCCATAACATCTCCTGTATATATGTATGTAAATTAGTTGAACCTATGATGATGTTCACTTTGATATTACTTAGAGATAAATATAAATTATTATTATTACATGGGGTAATATCCGCTAACATAAAAAGTCTGTCAACTCAAAAGAAGTCGTAGCGGGGTGGTAGTCATTAATAAATTGAAATACATTAATATGAAATCAAGAAGTTTCAATATGTAGATACAATACCTAGGTTCTACAGTCCCTAAGTTAATTCGTTTGATATACAACCATGTATTATAATTTTAGTGACACAGAATATGTAATTAGTATATTCCTTTAAAAGTAATGGTACATTGTATAAGGTTTTTCATTATTACACTATACATATATATATATGTACACACACGCATTAGATGTTATAATACAACTTTTATAAAACAATTTCGATAAACGATTTTAATATGAAAGATATTTTATATTATTTATTTTAATATTAGGGAATAAATCAAACTATTTCTTTTCAATATTCATTACGGCGTTGTATCAAATTTTCAGAGATTTCAATATAAACTGGCCTCAAATGATGAGGATAGTAGATTCTAGAGAAAAAAATATCTCGTTTTCAATTCAGCTCCTTTAATTATGTGACTCGCAAAAACCTGGGAGATTGGGGCAGAGTTATAATTTAACTTCATCTATTATATTTACGTAATTTGATTTTCAAACACTTTTATAAAATGTTTGGATAAAATTGTCTTATTGGTGTAGTTAAATTATTTTGCTTCTACTATAAGTAATATTTTTCTTTTGTTTTCGAGGGCGAAACCTTTTGAGGGTTTGAAAACAAAAATCGATTTTGATCGCACTAATGGGGTGGCATTCGGGGACATCGCTTTCCTCTGCGCTACGTATAGGACTCCGCGATCTCCAACGGAATGCAACCGGAGCCCTGGTCGCGTACCTCGCCGGGTTCTGCTGGTGATCAGCCTCCGCTCATCCTCCACCTTCTGGTGTTTGTGGCGGTACGCGACCACGTATACCGTCGTTATTCTTGGGTATACCATCATCCAAGGACGACCGTACCACTAAAGGCATTATCGACGCGTTACTGGCTAAGAAGTGAGTACATTTCTTTATAGAATGAATTGTGGTAGCTTGCCAGACCGATAATACATGAACGATAATCGTCAACGTTGGCTGGAAGGGGAGTTTTGATTTAGGGATGGATGGATCCCTTTACACCTCAGACGATACTATAAAGCCTTTACAGCTGTTGCACTTTACACGATCAAAGGAGCTAATAAGTCCAGAAACTGATAGGTATAAATACAGAAAAATTTGTTTTTATTGACTTTTTATTAATTATTGTAGCTGGTGTGGCACGTCTTACGAGTATTCAGCTTTATATTTCAATACGAGTAATGTGAATCATTTCAGTTATTTAAAACAAATATATACGATGTCACTTACGAGGATAATATGTCGCCCTGCAGAAATTTGAACCGTATGACCGTATTATATATATATTAGCATCGCGCTCGAGTGCAAATTGGTACAGGAGTTGTGTCCAAATTAATTATAAGCCGCTCAGAGGTTTCCGACTTGACTAAACGACTATTATCCTGCTGCATTCATATTAATATGAATTGGAGTTCGTTACTTGTTTTTCAAAATATCAAAAATACACTGAGGCCTATGATCTGTATACCATTTGAAAGTAAATACATTCAAGCGTAACTATACAGAATAGTAACATAAATAACTTTAAAATATAGCAGTTTACTGTGTTAGTTACTTTAGTGATTTTGTTTTAACTTTTCCATATATTTTTCTATGTAAAGGGAAGTATATAATGTATATGTTTGTGTGAATGCTTCATTACTTTTATATTTACCCCTCGGTATTCATGAAGTGTTAGGGTGAGATTTAGCACTCATGTCGTGCAGAGGGGTTCAGGGATTCGGAAAGAACGGATCGATCTAGTTGGTCCCTAGAAAAACTTCGAGAAAATGTTAGTGGAGTGTTATATTTGTAAGTCGCTCACGATAATACGTAACACGACCGTGTTAATTACATATTATAATTGTAATATTAGGAACATTTTAATACCTTTAAGTGATCTCTGTTAGTTTACCTTTAAGTGTATATATATTTATATATGTGTGTAGTACAATATCTACATTTCTATGTAGAACATGTTCCTTGTATTTGGAGAACAAATCTTTGTATCCACTCAATAGAAATGCAAAATCAGTGAAAGCCTTAAGTGTTTAAGTAAGAAAACAAATTTAATCTCGGGGATTTAGCTTGTTAATCTGGTTATTCAGCGCAACTTGTTTAAACTACTCTCTTCACTGATTGCTATTTGAATCATTATATAGTATTATCCTTATTCAAGGTGTAATCGCCGATGTAAATGATCACAAAATACTTTAATTTTTTATTCAAAGTACGTTAACGAGCCCACGAACAGAACACGATGAGCCAAATCTTTCCCGTACATTTTCTACCGATATCTTTACGAAACCTTATTTTTTATTATATCACAAGTGCATAAGACACTTCAAATGAAATCGACCAAAGGCACATCGGTAATTTGGAGTATGACATTCATATAGTTATTTTTTTACTCAGGATCCCAACAGCTTTCATTGAGATACTGACTAGTGTATATACTCATATATTTGATTTTCAAACTCGAGCGAAATATTTTTACACAGTTGTGAACATCATTGCTAAATAATTCAGTAGCAGTTAAAGTTTTAGTTGCGTTTTATTTTTTGGTATTTTGTAAAACCCCCGGCGATATTAACCTACGACGATAGATGATAATTTTCGTATTTATGAATTCGTCTATGTGTGTGTTTAACGACTGATTGCTCTCACAAAAACAGAATAGGATAGGTATATACCACACAAGCGGTATACTATGACGTAAAAAAATTTAAACTCGTACGTAAACGTAGTGTTAGAGCACGTATAATAAATACACCACTGACCAACACTACGCTCTTATTGTATCTATGGTAAGATGAAATGTTATGGTACGGAGGTTAATCAATGAAAATGTCCACACATAAATAGTATTAAAACAGTTAT
>DWPT01005432.1:0-12233 GCA_018251895.1 Agathymus mariae mariae
GTACAATGAGTTACCGACTATCGAGACAAGACGGTGCTGCCATCTTCGTCATATATATTAACACGCCAATCTCGTTGACCGGTCTGAACCTCGGAACCACTGAATCTTGTCATTATTAACTGTGACAACACGTGACGCAGGCACCGCTGAGCACCAGCGCACGCGCTCGTTCCTGGCGCGGCAGCAGGTGTTCATCGACAAGTTGGTGCGGCTGGTGCGGAGCGTGGCGCGCGAGAGCGGCAGTCGCGCGCGCAAGGCGGACCGGCTGCGGCAGCTGCTGGCCGACCCCGACGCGTTCAAGTACAACTTCACCAGCTTCGAGCCCATGCCCTTCCCGCTCGACCCCAACGTGCACATCAAGGTCAACACGTTAACAACACACACACACACACACACACACATACACACACACGCGCGCGCACGCACTACGACAACCGTTACCACAACCAAACTATATAGACAAGTATTTCTTCAGCAAATAAACCACTGGACGATATAAATGGTGTGAGCGGTACTGCGACGTCTGTTACCATAATGATGCTTTAGCGCCCTTCGTAAAGTTAATGTTAGGTCTTGTTCGGTGGTTCTAGTTTTCTGACAGCTGTCAGAGGGCGCCGCGGCAATGGTACGAGTTGTTAAAAGACAGCCTCACACTTCGTCACTGACGCGTTTTAAAAGCGGGACGTACGTGATTTAGTTGACGTTGATTCTTAGTTATTAATTGTCACTTTTTTCTCTCGACATATTAAACACGAACTGGCTCACTACGAGTACACCTGAGGACAATAGAGAAAGATTTTGAACAGTCCAAAATGATAAACATAACTGTCCTATTGCTGGCTCTGGTCTCCTTTCACACTGTCGGACCTGCCTCCATGCCGGCCATGCAGATAACACGCACGAGGACATTGTGAAGAATATTATATTTGCAGATTACCTTGTATCTTCTTCACCTCAGCTAATGATCACACGATACTCATTCAGATGTATTTTTGAAACATTAAAGGTGCATGTAAAATTGGAAAGCAGCCCTCCCTGTAATTCAAACCACTGAACTATCACTTTCCACTGTTTGTAGGGTATAGTAGCGAAGAAGGCCCACCTGTTCAAGTCGGCGCTGATGCCGTCGAAGCTGACGTTCCTGACCACATCGGGCACGGAGTACGAGGCCATTTTCAAGCACGGCGACGACCTGCGCCAGGATCAGCTCATCCTGCAGATGATCACGCTCATGGACAAGCTGCTTCGAAGGTGATCATAACGACGATGTCAATACGAGCGTAGTTGTTGAATTACTTAGTAGATGACCCGATAGACTAGTCGGTAGTGACCCTGCTCACCGAACGAGGGATGCCGGGTCCGATTCCCGGCCGGGGCAAACATTTGTGTAACAGATAAATGTCATATTTATGTATGTCCATGCCACCCGCAACACACTAGATTCTACTGTGGGGGTGTGAGTGAGCAAACGTGTGTTATTATTATTATTATTACTATTTTACCTATTTATTAACACAATTGTGTAATAATACGGTGCATGTTGTTGATGGCGCTCCACAATCATGTGTGTTGGTGTGTACGTGAATACGAAACATATGGAGAGACATAAATAGACTTACTTTAAATTATATTTGTGAAATTACTTTGTAGCTGTTCACTGTCAAGCGACCCTGTTACTTTAACGTTCACCATATACCAATACACCAATACATCTACTAGTGACGACCACATATAAAGTAGTTTTTGAGGTGTTGTGTTCATGTAGATGGATATAGTATATTTTGTACAATGTACTGTCAGTGTAGACGTCACCCTTCAAACCCTCTCGTGACATTTTCAATGGCTGGAAGATATAATTTTTGAAATGTTTATTGATTTCCATATTCAAACGAACACATCCATGGATTACAATTACGACGAAAATTGCTTGTGTTTTTTCAGAGAAAACCTAGACCTCAAGCTAACGCCGTACAAAGTGCTCGCGACGAGTTCGAAGCACGGCTTCCTCCAGTTCATAGAGTCGGTGACGGTGGCAGAGGCGCTGGCCACCGAGGGCAGTATCCAGAACTTCTTCCGGAAGCACAACCCGTGCGAGGGCGCCCCCTACGGCATCCGCCCGGAGACCATGGACACGTATATCAGAAGTTGCGCTGGCTACTGCGTTATCACATACTTGTTAGGTGAGCCTTTAATTTTGTTTTGTAATCAAGTTTCATTGCTATTTCAGTTAGTTGCCGGACTATGAATGTGATAACGAATATTTTCATATTCTGTGTAACTTCAACAAGATAAAACGTGTTACCAACTAATGTGTAATACCATCGTACCACCAAATACCCAGTTCTACGAATTAAACAGCAAAAATAACCAGACCTTCATATAAAATTTTATCTCTTATATAATTTCCTTCGGAGTGGAATTCATAAAAGCCCTTTCATGGTTAATGTGTACACTAGTAAAGCTTACCTATTGCAATATTTGTGAATCTCTTTAGCGTCATTGGTTTCAGACGAGCGAGAATGGATTGTTGAATAGACAAAAATAATTTTGTGATAAAGACAAGTAACCAGTCTATTCCCGGGTGTAAAAGCAACCTAAATTTTGACCCAATTTTATGATTCGGTCAGGCGTGGGCGACCGCCACCTGGACAACCTGCTGCTGACGCGGTCGGGCGCGCTGTTCCACATCGACTTTGGTTACATCCTGGGGCGCGACCCCAAGCCGCTGCCGCCGCCGATGAAGCTCAGCAAGGAGATGTTAGAGGCGATGGGCGGCCTGCAGTCCGAACTCTACCACGAGTTCCGCAAGCAGTGTTACACCGCGTTCCTGCACCTCAGGAGGTATGGTGGTATCGAGTGTCAACGTGGGCCATGCACATCAGGGATGTTATGGAGCTCCGTAACCGTTACCGAAACTATCGGATATCCAAAAGAAAAATATATCTGTAACCGAATCCAATTAGAAAGTTTCAGATAATTTCGGATAGAGGCAGGGTCTAAATGTATTGGTTTACTCCGACGGAGCCATTAGACATCAGCCGCGCCGCTCTCGTTTACGATAGTTATTATTGTTTAATTTGTTTTTTCTGTTAAATTTAAAGTCCAACTTTTTAATCACATTATATATGTTTTTCCAAATTGTAAATCATATAATATCCATAACCGAAATTATCCGAAATAATTTCAAATCAATAATCGAAACCGGTAAAATATTATTCACTACATCCGTGTCCATATTCAGATCCGAAATTTCATATCCATAACATCCCTAATATATAGCAAAAGGCGTTACTCGGCGGAAATTTCTTATTGCCAAATTTTAATGTTTAAATTTATGTAATACCAACTTGGTTATTACAAAAGTAAACAAATAGTGTGAGACTGTCGTTGCACCGTCGCAGGCACGCCAACTTGATGCTGAATCTGTTCTCGCTGATGGCGGACGCGTCGGTGCCCGACATCGCGCTGGAGCCGGACAAGGCCGTCAAGAAGGTGCAGGATAAGCTCAGGTAACATGTCTTTTCGCGCATGGACATAACGCGCAAACGGAGAAAACAAACTTTATAACTGATTTGGTGTCAATGTCTAAAGGGGGTGACCACCGTCTCTCCGTAAGTTGTGACGGTTTCTTGCCACTTGGATTTTGTTATATTTAAAATTATCCCAACGCAGGCTGGACCTGGGTGACGAGGAAGCCGTCCACTACCTGCAGAATCTGCTGGACATGTCCGTGACGGCCGTAATGGCCGTCTTGGTGGAGCAGTTCCACAAGTTCGCGCAGTACTGGCGTAAGTAATGTCGATGTCGGCACTACCTGCCCCCTGCGCGTCAGTTGTCACTGCGGTGACGCCGCGTGAGTCAGCACTCCATAGAGTACCGCCGACGGGTACACAAGTTGGAATATTCGGAATAAGTCTTTTTCGGGTACAGTTATCAGATAGCTAGATATATTACATTTTTGTTCTGAACTGATGCCTCGTCACGAAGCGAGGCTGACCTCCTCGCGTAAAGCCCAGAGACACGTATGCCCTACTCGACCTTGCGTTGAATGATCCCTATGCAACAATGACTTTCTGCAAGTCTTCATAAACACCTCACTTATCTCTTTAGGGTTAAGTAATAATGCAAGTTGTCGCATTTCTTGCTTACGTTTGTTCAGTCAGTGAAATTTTAATATTGAATATTGCTAAGCACTAGTCCGTTTAGCTTATACAGGTACAATTTCAACAGCAAACCATCCAAAAATTAACTATTGAAGCATGTCAGAAAACGTATATTAAGGTTTTACTATTGTTCTTACTTCCTTCCTGGTCCTCCCATAAATATTATGTACATTGTTTTTCATATTTACAATAATTTAAGTATTTTTCTGAAATATTATTAAATATATATGTTTCGAATAACAACTATTGAAAGTTTAAACACAGATTTTAGTTTTATTAATTTTTCTTTTGTTTATTTATATTGACCATATTGATTGATTGATTAGTATACTTTGTTGTACTGACAATTTGCCATATTTTCAATCAGTGTATTTTATTGTTAATAACATGCTTGCTTTTGAAATCTATGAATTCTGTTTAATACTGTTCTCATTATTGTTAACAATGTTTATTTTGGTGTTTGGTTTCATTTATAATTGAATCCAGAAAATAAAATTGTTACTTCTGTATATAGTAGGATACATTTGTAATTTTCTACTGTGATATTTTATGTCTTAGTAAAATAAAATATTTTGATTATAGCATTTCCTTTTATTTGTGATACTGAAATAGGAAATTTTGTGTACAATTTGAAGTTTTATTTGAAATATTTTTACCTGAAGTGAATGATCTTACTATTACATGTAATTAGCATGCAGTTTGCAACATGTTAGATGACCACTACAGCCCTTGGTCATTTTATTAAAAGTATTATTTTAATGCTAGTTTGAAAATGCCTTAATTAAACTATGAAAAAAGATAAATTTCTTGCTTATAAATACATCAAAATCTAATATGTCATAAATTGTTGCAATAAATAAATTGTTCATTTGTTGTTTAATATCTAAACATACTTTGTCGCGATACCACAAGAGCATAGTTTTGTGAAAGCCTACAGAACACTGCTGGAGAAGGACATGTGTGAAGGCTTATTTAACATTTGTATGTGTTATTCCAAGTCAAGTTTTCCCTTATTACATTTGTGTGAACATAGCAAAACAATACTATTAACAAATATTCATTTGTTTGCATTGTTCGGGCAACTTGATCCAAAAACAGTTTTGGGTTCCCAATAGTCTTCACAAATAAATTCTTTTATAGAATGCACTCCTAGGTCACTAAGTGTTGGCAGCCATCAAATCACTGCCACTTGCGATGCAATCACTGGCAATATAAATCTTGCTGCCTGTCATAGTTTGAATAACATCACATGCCGCTATCTCTGCGTATGTCACACCACCTATCACATACACTAACACCGAATTTGGTTTCAGTGGAAAACCCACTGTCTTATTGTCACCTTTGAAAGTCTTCAGTAAATATTTTGCATCTATGTATGCATTCTCTAATTCTAAATGTTTCAAATTTGATGTCTTTTCACTTAATTCAACTTTAAATTTCTCAATTATGTCACCTCCAACTTTTAATTCTGATAATGCGGTTAACTTCATGAGAGCTTCCATAAGAGTATCCGATGTAAGAACTGCATTACACATCACAGCTATTAATGGAATGTATCCTCCATTGAACACGTAACTTGGAGATTTTCCTGTCTCTGTTTGTGATGGCAGCTGCTTCAATTTATTTGCTGTAGTTTGAAAGCTTGTCTGCCACTTAGGTAACCTCTCACTCAAGGTGCCTAAGTTTGAAATATTTAATAATAGTTTTGGACTAGATGGTTGAATAAGCAATCCAGCATTTATTAAATTGTTGAAAACATACAAGTAATTATAACCAAAGGCTAATAAATATTTACTGACTAGTGAATTATATTCATCATAACTCAAACCTTGTGTTAGACTCAACAAACACATGAGACGTAAGCTATTATAAATGTGAATATCTGTGCCAAAATTTTCATCAATGTATGTAAAGTTAGCTTTTTTATTTCTATTATTCAACATTTCACTCTCGGTCAATGTTAAATTCTCAAATTTATTGTTCATCTCAGAGATGATAGTTTCACAAGCCAAAACATGATTTACGAGATTCTGTTTGAACATAGAAATTTGTTGAAGCTTATTCGCAACGAAATGCTTCATTTCTTGAATACCAAGTGCTTTTATGTCTTCATTCTTTAAAAGTTTAGCTTTTGAGCTCAGAACACTTAGCACTGCAGAGAAATGCCTATGCTTAATTTCACCATATAAACTGTCCAATGAGCTGTCAAGAGTCATTACAGTATTTTTAGTTGGCTTTACATCCTCAGGTACCAACATTAGTTTACCCTTTTTTATTTTAGATTCCTTAACATTCAGATCCAAGTGTCCACACTTAATGTTAAATATTTCATTCAGTAGTCCACTATATGTAGCTGGAGTCAGTAAACTGGATGCATAGTCTTGATCACGGTCCACAATTATCAATCCTCCAATATCTGAAGAACTCCTAGTGGTGACAAAATGTCTTGTGTAGGCTTCTTTTTGTATCTCCAAGATATCCAACACACTGGCTGATAACTTCCCGACTGACAGTATTACTTTTGGCTGTCCAGTTACATGAAATAAACTCCACAAAGACATGGAAATACTGGACAATAAGGAATGGTTGTGCTCTACATATATCTGTTTAAACAAAAACGGTAATTCTAGACTTAGTAATTGCTCATCCAAGCTCATAAGCTCCCATGCAAATGAATGTAGTTTCACAATTCCGTGTAGACCTCTGTTTTCCAGCAGAGAATCATAATGATGTAAAACTTTAGGTACTATTATTATATTAAAATTGTTTCCATCTGCTAGTGATGGATTTTGGCTGAGGAGTGACAAAATGTGGTCTAAGACACATTTGTACTTCTGCATGCAAGCTGGGATAAAGTAAGTTCTGATAGTGTTAGCTGTAGCCCCCAACTGGGGATCCATCTTGTAAATCTTATCAATGCCATGTTGTCTGCAAAAATATACATAACAATTGTGATGACGTATTACATTTCATCTTATAAAGGGAACATATTTCAGTTTAGTATAGCATAGCATTATTATAGTTTTAGTGACTTAGTATCACATCTCTAGGAAGGATATAATCTTGTCGAGATCATTAGAAGCGCGCTCATAGAGTATTATGTTCATAATGTCTTACCTAAGCCAATTGATGCCACATATCCTCTCTAAAGGTTTTATTAGTGCAGGATCTATTATAAAATCAGTGTTATTGCCACACTCAGATAGTATATTCTCCAATTTGTGCTGAGAAATAAGACCTAACGATGACAATTTCGCGGCTAACGGAGCATCCATAATTATTTCATTAGATGTATATTACAGAAATATCTCAATCTGACGTTGTAATAGCAAATACATAAATACAATACTAGGCTTGATGAACTGATTATAATTTTTTGAAATTTAAACAAAACATCAGTAAAATAAGCTAATTCAACTAACCTACTGTGACTCTCGATAGAGATTTGACAAACGAATTGTGTTTGACATTAACAATTTGACATAAATAGTCTCGTTTTTGGTACAGTCGTCTTCGATACAAAAATAAGAGAACCACTGAGCTTGCGTATTTATTTATGGGCTCATTTTATTTTTTTAAATTTAAATTATATTACAGCATAAAATAACTATATGCGATGAGTAGGCTACACTAGGCAATTATTTGAATTTATAAACGTTATTTAAATAATGTGCTATTTACTATAAAATGAGCCCATAAATAAATACGCAAGCTCAGTGGTTCTCTTATCTTAGTGCTACCATACCTAGTATTACCTATTTTTGATAAATATCAATACGAGACTTCAGATTTTGCACTCCATTTCAAGTATGGTACTTGTTTGAACATTTATGCCTTACTGACAGAAGAGGCCTTGACTCATATTTCCGGTCATGCGTCGTTATCGAATCGCCACTTCCTCCCCTCTCCGACACCTTCCCGCGGAGCATTTCGCTCAAGTGCGTGTGATTAATCAAAAAATTGTGAAATGGCTGCGAGATTAATAAGGAAAATTGTAAGTTCGTAGATCAGTGTAATAAAATACAATTTATGTTGCACTGCATGCACGTCCTACCCTTTTTAACCCTCGCAGGTTGCTAGCTAATTTCTTTTGCTATCCAAAAATAGCCCTGTAGTTATGTCGAAGAATTACATAAAAGCGTTTTTGAAGCCTTTTCTTGAGAGTAAAGTTGCAGAAAGCTTTCTGAAACTCTTCGAGTCGGGGTCGAATAGTCGCGTCGCAGGGGTCGAGGGCGTGAAAAATGAGGTTAACATTATTTTTTTTGGATTTACCTTTGTTAAGCGACTGAAGGTTATAAGTTGGATATTTCGTGGAATTGTTAGGTGCCGGCGGGCAAGTCTGGGGCGGCGCATTACAGCTCGGGGGTGCGGAGAGTGACGCTGATACCAGGGCACGGCATCGGGCCTGAAATCACGGTGGCTGTGCAGAAAATTTTTGAAGCCGCCAAAGTGCCCATAGAATGGGACGAAGTAGACGTCACAGCTGTTCGGGTAAGTTCTGTATTATTTGTTATTATAAGTAGAAATTATATGATTGTTTTATTTATTATGTTAGGAATAGCATAATGTTCTATTTATTATTATCATATAACAGTGTTATTGTGATTAACATGGTATTCTTAATATCATTAGCATCCTGGCGAACTTACTGCTGTATTTAATTTCCTTACCATTTTCATCTAAGGTTTACCAAGTAAATGCTTCATGCAAAATTCATCAACATAATAAAGTATATTTGTAATGGTGTGTATGAAAAACATTAAAACATTTAATTTCTGATTTCTTTTCATTCAAAGGCATCAATTTCTGAAATTGTGAGTAAAAATCTTACAATTGTTGTGATTGAAAACCATTACACTATTCAGTTTGTTTTGTTATGTTATTTATTGTCTACAGTATTCATAAGCCATTCAAACCTGTCAATGAGTTTAAATACATTATTATTCTATGGGTATTCATTATTATAGTAATTGTAGATTGCAGTCAATCTACCAATATTAATGTGCGAATAATATGTATGAGTATAATTTATTGTCTTAAATATATATAATGTGTGTATAAGTCATAATCTGATTATTCTGTGTAGTAACAAAGGATTCCTGAAGTTTAACTCCATCTTCCACAAATTCTGTTAAGAGTCAAATTGGTTTAACAATATTCTTGTTTGGGAGACATAGAAATATAACAGATGTAATTGTTTCATTTTAATCCTTGCAAGGAACTAAACATAAACATTTACACAGTCACACTCATGCACTAAGATTTCCCGTGTTGCGGGTAATATAGACATACACAAATATGACATTCATAACCCGAGAACAATCATTTAACTACCGACACACTACCAACTGGGCTATAGGATCATCAACTCAAAATTAATATAATTAATTACTTTAAATTTACAAACAATGTTATAGACTAGTTGCTGTTTTTTGTAATAAGTTAATTATCCAATTGTAAAAGATTATATAGAAAAATTACCTTAGATATTGTATCAATAGTTTGTTGATATTAGAAATAGGAGGATTTTTATTTTGGATAGTTCCTCATAGGAATTTGAAATATTTGTTATGTTTTAAAATTTATTTAAAAAGTCCTATTTAACTTTATTGTATGAACAAAATACTATGTTTGCTTTCATAACATTATTTCTGTATTATCAATATTTGTAGGGTCCAGATGGAAAATTTGGCATACCACAAAAAGCCATAGACTCAGTCAATGCCAACAAGATTGGTTTAAAGGGGCCATTGATGACTCCAGTCGGCAAGGGCTACAGGTCACTCAACTTGGCCCTGAGGAAAGAATTTGATCTGTATGCTAACGTCCGGCCCTGTAAGAGCTTAGATGGGTATGTATATCATTTTGTATTTTATACTATTGATAAAGAAACACTGAGAGTCTAATATGTTGTATTGTAATCATGGTAGATCAATTGAATTCACCACCAAGTGTAAATTGGTTAAATAGAGATTGGCATAGGCTAAATTTGACCACATGACCAATTTCAGTGCTTTTAAAACAGTTGTTCCCGATTAAAAGTGCTTCCAACACTCTAGTTCACTGCTAAACTCTAACAATAAAGAATAATGCCGGTCTCTTCCATAATAAGGACAGACTCTTGCTTGGCAGTTTCCTGATACATTTTTGAAATCTTGTAACAAATACCTGACATTTAATCAAGACTTTAAATTTAAAATTCCACAGTAAATTTTTGTCACAAAATTCACTTCACGTTTTCTATTAATATGCACAGGTGTCACATGATATGATTTGAATTGCTTTCGATACATATTTACCATGTTGACTAGAAGAACTGGATTACTTTAGTTTTCGTTTTAATTACGTAAGTTATTATAACAATCAAGGCCCAAAATAAACTGTGAGGAGTGCTGTGCTGCTATTTACTAGTGTTAGTGGCTTCCTATGCTTTCAAAGGTTGAGTGGAAACTCGCAATTTCGGATGGATATTCCCAGTATGATATAGGGTAAGCTGTTAGATTTTATTAATGATATTGTTTGAGACAATTAAATCTATTGAAGACTGGTGCTGTTGGATCATTAATACAATAAGACAGAATGGCTAATAGCTTTACATATTGAGGTTCGGATGATCGCTTTGTAAAAAGTTTTGCAAGATATTTATTTGTGTTAGTTACTGCTATATCACTACATCTATGAAGATGTACCTTCTTTTTACCTTCTTCTCATTTCCTGGCCGACAACGCGTCAGTGATACCATTGGTCTTGCTGATGTCCATGGGCGACGATGACCACTTACCATCAGGTGGCTCGTCTGCTCGTTTGTTGGCTATTATCATAAAAAAAAAAACCTATGAAAATATGTCAGACACTATTTACGACATATAGTATCGGTTAGTAATAACTACCTGCGGTATGGGCATTCTCCTGTTTGATTCTTGGTCAGTGCATAGATTTATGTGACAGTCAAATCTTTATTCTCAGGATCTGCATTCTAATTGGAATTCAAGTTATTGTGTAAATACTTATGCACGCCATTGTGCAAGTCCGTGTCTCCCACACAGGCAACACGAGTGACTGTTTGGGTATTTGTATCGTATTTATTTATATAGGAATAATAAATAACAAAGTTAGTTGTAATATCTGGTATCAGATTGATTTCTTGTGGTTTGGATCTACGGCGTATTCTAGATTGCTATTATTAAAATTTGGAATGCAGTGATGATGTAGATATCGATATTGTTACAATCTTCCAATCGGTCATGTCGACGTGATTCCGATAACGCAGTTGCGTACTTACTTTGATTCTATATCATGTGACATGACTAGTACAAGGTTAGTCATTTAAATACATATTGAACACATTTTCGTGTCAAGTACTGAGTGTTTCATCAGTTCAATTGTTGTGAAGAATAATGCTTCAAGCGAACTATGTGACTTAAAAACGATTATTTAATCCAAAGTTGCATTCAAAAAGTCTTCATCGTAAACATTGTTATAGACAAAAGTCCCCTGCACGAAGACTCTCTCTAATCTGCGCCATTGTGAAATTTGTTTATTAGTGTAGTGTTCAAGTACAAATACACAATTAACGCCTCCATATAAATAAGACGTTGTCTGACGTGACAAGCTGCTCAAGGGGATCTTTTAAACAGGCCAGGTTTGGGATTTGGTCGAACATCATTTTAATGTGGAAGAAGGTCGCGTGCAAAATGTAGTTTATGACATTGACTCAGCTGTATGTAGTACGTGTGTGACGGAAGAATGTCATGATGTGATAAAAATGATAAATACTTATCGTTTACTATCACTGCCAATGTCATTGCTCACGCACACGATAAATTGTGTTATCTTAATACTAGCTGATATCCGCAATTTCGTGTGTAGAAATATTATTAGCGTCAAATAATATTAATGAGGCAGACAATAATATCAGGATTTACTAATAAAATACGTCGGTACTGAGATCGTACTAATTAATTTTGTAATAATCCTTGTTTATAATGTTTAATTACGCACACAATGTACGTTTACATTATGCGCAGCACTTTTCTCACTCCCACAAAGGAAACTTGCGATGGGAGGTAG
>DWPT01005433.1:0-12233 GCA_018251895.1 Agathymus mariae mariae
ACACTAATAGCCGCTCGGCTATAGGATTTTACTATCTTGTAGGCGATTATACAATTTACACACGCTAGGACGGATGAACGCTTCCGACATCCCTGATAATAACAATTATAAATGGCTGACGAGAAGAAATGGCGCCGGAACAAAAGCGCGGAAAGGACGTCCTCTTTATTGTATCTGTGGGCGCCGGCCTGTCAGGAAATGGACCTCCGGCGGCCGATGTGAATAATCTATGATCTGTGCTTTATAAATTTAGACGTTTCACATGTAGATCAGACATATTTTTATTGATATGAATGTAATAGAGGATCACCTCTTATTGCCTCCAGGACTGGTCACGGCGGTGCTTGGTTGTAGTCCCAGATGAATCGTATAAACTTTGTATCAATTCAGTATATTAATAACTTTACCTATATTAATTAAATATAGTTCTTTTTTTTACCCTGGAGTAGTTTGTGAAGTCTTAAAATCCGCGTTGTGCTAACATTGCATGGGCTTTCCATCCTGCAATTATAAGCGGACATCCCAGTAATGTAATATTAATTGTGTTATAAAGGTGTCACTTTAATTGAATCGTCGTGTTAAGGTCTTTGTAATGTTGTAGAATTTAATTCAATTTTTTGTGGATCGTACATCCGAAGACCGAAACTGGATAGATGTCTGTCGGCTTATCTGTTGCATCCGATTTGTCAAAATTAACTGGATACTTATACTGATTTTGAGTGGGCCAATTATACAAAAATGCTTTGGGTAAAAAAGACACACAATAGGTACATATTGAAATGAAAAAAAGACATTGACTTTCCTCGCCATCTGGAAGAATAATAGTCAGTGAAAAATAATTAAGAATGATACTTGCTACAGTTTACAGGAAAATCTGTACGAAAATGTGGACTTTATCCTTTCTTTGGATTCCTGGATTTGTTTATATATATAAATATATTTACACTTATATATTTAAACTTCCCCAAAAAGGTTCAACAAGGATAGGGCCGATAACCACAACTCCGCAGATACATGAACGCTTGTTCGCTTCGATACGCCATGTCGTATGGCTGAGAGCGTGTCATTTGACGAACTAACAACGCAAAAGCCAAAGGGGCTCTGAGCCGCCTTATAACGGTTTTACAAGGGGTAAGATATAACAAAACAATAATTACACAAAATACTTTATTACAGCATAGTATCTAGACACTGTCACGTCTACTCATACATTGCAAAACTAGTTTCTGATCAACTTTATACGCTATTATATTATCATAAGGCTGCTTTTCCTAAATTATTTCCAGAATATACACTTAAGACTACATTGATGAGTTATCGGCTCTCTGATTATGTCACCCGGGGCGAATGTAATCACGTCGCTGCGGTACATTATTGGGTTGGTTTAGTTTAAAATGCCGCAGCTAATTTAGTTCGAAAAGTAATGCAGCCAGACATTATGGTATTTAAACTTGTCCCGAGTGATCACTCGTAGATATATTTACTCGTAGATATATTTACACTGTATTATTAGTCTAAGTCATTGAAAGTCAACGGACATATAAATGGCACTATTGAAGCTTCTCTGCGTGGGGTATACTGTTACGAAATAGTAACACAGTGGATTCACATGCGTTCAATAAATTAATAAGTAATCTTTGAAATCGTTTTAGCAGTGTGAATGTAGATTCTGGTACGTAAGGAAACGTAAACTTTTATAATGTTTTCGATAAGTCAAGCGACTGCTTGTTTCAAGTGATTTTAATAATGAGCACGGTTGTCAAGAGGCTGTAGTTCGGTTGTAGTGTCAGCATGACTATTAGCTAGGTGACGATGGTTGTTACATAATATAAAGTGTTGCCCTTTATGAATAACTTTCCAACATATTTATTAAATACTTTTAACCCAATAAAAAAATGTTCAAAAAAATTATAATTTTATAATTAACCCATTATGCTCGATAAATATCTACTTTATGAGAATAAATAATAGATTTAATGAGATTTTATTACGTTTCCATGTACCATTTGAATTACTAAATTAATAAATTGAATAAAGATTTCAGTATGTTACTTCTTCTAAACTACATATTCCAATTCATTTATTCACATCGGTATCATTAATACAATAAATAAACACATTTTTGCCTCTACTATTTCATTGTCATAGCCTTAATACATGTCTTAAACTAATAAAATACTAAATAAAAATTGTATTAAAGAGAAATTTTAATAACATAATGTAGCGTTTCATAAGAATACAACCATAATTTTTGAAGTTAATAAACATGTTGTATTCCAAAAATCATAAATACCAGACAACACATTAATTAAATACATAAATTTTATCCCTTCTTTGACATGTTTCGAGATCGTCAAAGCTATAATTCGTATAATAGTGCCAGATCAATGTTAAAAGTGTTTATATACTTAGAAAAATAAAATATATAATTATTAAAAGCTTATACACATGGCTCATCTTCATTAAATACACGATTCAACGTCTCTTAAACCCGAGTCGAGAGTAAAATTATAACATACAGTCAATTACAACAACTTATCCTACGATACTTAAAAAAGTTTTTGTTCAGAAAATAATACTGTTAAATTAGTTCAAATGGGATTTCATTATTTGTTAATATTTTTATTTGATGTGTCTTAATAAAATGTACCCGAACTTAGAATTTCAACAATATAACTAGAGAAAATAGACCCTTCAAACAGACGAGTTGATTTTACACATATTGGGACACTATTCACTATGAACGCGAGGAATCAGTTCACAGACCTCGAGTTTGGCGACTACTTACGCGACTGACTTCAGACTTAGACCTTGTTAGGCGTCACGGCAAAACTTACTAGGATTATTTAAAAAACATTCATATCGACAAAATATAGGTTTCAGTAGATTTTTATATTTTTGTTTCGTTCTTACTGACACAAATTTAAAGAAACGACGGTACAACAGGCAGACTTGTAGACGTTATAAAAATAAACTGAGAAAACTGTAAAAACTATATTTAATAATAATTATGTTTGCTATTCACTTTACCTACTCAAGATTAAACATTTGTACCATAAAACTGTTCACGGACCGCCTAGTGTACTAATTTTGCCGTAAAAAGATAATAATTCACAGAAGAGTGATAGAGAGTTCACAAAACGCAGCAAAAGATACTGAAACTGTGTGTGTGCCAGCTGTAATGAGACAATATTTTATACGATAAATAATGGCTTATTTACACACTCAATTCAGATCCATTAGAGGATATCAAATCCAAAAACTAATATTTCATCAGAGTCACTACCTAATTAAGGTAGCGATGTTGCAAATATTGTAAAGAGACTAATTGAGGTACGTAATCGTAATACGTAATGAGGTATGTAAGAGTTGCATGGTCTATCTCTAGTTATATTTCAAAATAAAATACTATGAAATATTAATAGTGTTAGTATAGAACAAAGCTACCAGTAAGTTGTCTTAATTCAAACTCGCTTTTGCAACAGATTATTTTGTATTAAAAAGGACCAAATAAAATTAATTCTATTTTGATACAAAATTTGAATCGAATAAATTAAATCACCAAAATTAATTAATTTAAAAAAAGTAAACAATAAAATAAAAATAATACCTACCTAGATGCTAATTAAAAAGCGGTCCTCGACCGTCACTATAATACTTTCTATTTTGTGTCAAAATACCAAACTACATTTTTGTTAATTAACACGTTTCAATCATACATGTACATAATGATCACATTCATTTTATTTTAATTATTCAAAATGCATTTTTGATTTAGAATACATTTTTATATGCAAAGTTTGTATTGCCAGTAACATTAGTTATAAATTCAATACAAAAAAAAACCTTATATAACGTTACGTATTTGTAATTACACCGTTTTAAATGTAACTAAAAGTATTTTTGTACATAGCTGCTATAATTATAAAATATCAAAAATGGGATAGGCGAAGGTAGTATCCCAAAACAAGAAACAAATGAATAGTACTGGCAATACAATCTATTAAATTCTACGTCTAGTTAAAATATTTACATATTAAATACAAATCTAGTTTTTACCAAGATTACTAAAACCTTGTAAAAAGTTGGTTGACGACTTTGTTACTACCCAATTATAGATTTCGCTATTATTTACTACTCTATCCTACGTATGTCACATTTTAATAAAGTTGCCAGTCAAAATAAATCTTTTGGGATCCCCGCACATTCTATCGCAGTCAGACCCTTCAGGGGTTATCTATAAACTTCACACAAAATTAAATTTTAGTCTTTCATGATTCATGTGATTGAAATGTATTTAGAAGACTAAAATATTTCAATTTAATTCAGCGAATCCTACTTGATTAACATATATGTCTGTATTAAACCGGTACATACTGTTGTTACCTATGTCTATTATATGTAGTCAATGTTTTCTAACATTTAATGTACGGCAAAAAATTCAATTAATTATCAACGATTTTGCCTACTTTATATTTTCATTCATATTTTTATTAACGTAAATTTAACGTGACTACTTCGAAAACATTTCTAGGGCACATGTTAAACAGACTTAGCTGCATATAAAATAATATAATATCTTTCTATTACATATGAAGCGAGGTACGCGCTGGTTTAAAACGTAACTCAGAGAACTCAGGATTATATTTATATTTTCTAGACTAGAACATTGAAAATTTTTACATATTACGAACTTAATAATACTGTTTTCTTTTTGGTATAATCAGATATTTTGGTATAACCGTTACATTCAGATGTAAATATTTTTTTTTGGTTTATATGCTGACTCAGAAAAAAATCGCCTTTGTATACTCGTACGTTACTGAGATTTCTTTAGTTTGGGAAAATTCTAATACTATAGACATAGATTCATTTTAAAATAAAAGTAGTTGTCATATTTACATATAAAACATAGCATTAATTACTAGTGTTACCACTG
Source organism: Agathymus mariae mariae (assembly GCA_018251895.1). Taxonomy (NCBI): domain Eukaryota; kingdom Metazoa; phylum Arthropoda; class Insecta; order Lepidoptera; family Hesperiidae; genus Agathymus; species Agathymus mariae. The sequence continues at coordinate 4,940 of DWPT01005433.1, forward strand.
GATAACGTAAGGCTTCCATACTTGAGCGCGAAACATTAGCGCTATACACTTGTCCACGAAATGAGTTGCCATAACAACGGTGTGTGTTACGTTCTGAGGTTTCGAAGGTTATGTACAACAACCTTACAATAACATTGTCACGTGAAGTTCAAGCCGTAGTCGTGTCGTCTTCGGAGCGCAATCCGATTGTCTCCGGCAGCTTAAAGTGCTGCATGTTGAACATCGGCAGCTGTTCTGGACTGTTGCAGGTCTGGATAGGTTGACTCGGCTGTTGGAATAATACATGAATAATTTGACTCCCTATTTGATTGATGCAGAACTTGTGGTAGATATAAGATATTATAACACAGAACGAAACACAGTGATGAAACACACTGTAGCGTTAATCATAAGAACAAAACATCCATGGTTTTTATACAAAATATGAGAAGTAAAATTTGTGAAAGATCGAAGGAGGGTTTTCCTCGGCTTATTTACACATAATATAAGTATAATACAAGAAAAAAATTCGTCTAGAATAGGGAGTAAATACAATGTTTTAATTTACTTGATTACTAAATTACCTACTTGAGCACTGCGGCCGCGTCGACGGCGTGGCAGGATGCCTTTACGAGCCATGAAAAATCTGAAATAAATATTAACAATATTACATAACAATAATTAATTAAAAATATTACAATATTATCGGCACATGATGATATATTGGTCACAATATGTATATTATACTCAGTGAATTTCAACTTGGTCTGGTTGGATATTAACGGAAGAGATAAATTGTGTTTTTGAGTCTTCTTCATGATTTCAGTTGCATATAAACAAAAGTCCTGCAACAAAAGGGAACTTAGAACCTTTGGATAGGTAGTGTAGTCTCTCACCGTATTGTGGAGATAGGTATATTGAACTGCTCGGATACTGTTTGGAAAGTGAGGCCTCGGGACACACAGTCCGCAGCCTGCCGGAGAACGACCTCGCTGCGTCGAATGCGCTTGTTCATACTGCACTCGTTCGGGGCTTGAAGTATTTGGTTTGACTGCGGTATTGGAACACAATTTTAGTGAGTTTAATAAAATCAACTGTTTGTGGAAACAATAATGGTTAGAACGCTTGAGCGGACCATTAGTGGGTCCTTCGTGTGCAGAACGTCTTCGATGCCACGCTTGTAAACGCAACGTGACGTAACATAGAGTAACGTCTCCCTTCTTTGTAGCTGTTTTGGTGTTAAATAAGGTTTGAAACGGAACGGACAGTCAATGTCTTATAGGGAAAGGTGACATTACACCAACTAAAACGTCTTATAGTAATATACGGTTAGTGTAGTAGTACTAGTAGTAGTAATTATATTTATTGATTCTAAAAATATCTGTCCGTCAATGCTGTTAATGTAATCTTGAATTGTTAGGTGAATGTTACGAAACATAAATTACGAAAAGTAACTTAATTTTTATTAGTAACGTAGTGCTGTCGCCATCTGTAATCCAATAACTGCACTCACTACATTAATGGTTGACATCTCACCGGCCTCTCCCCAACATGTATGACGTTGACGGCAGGGACACAGTCTGGACTTAGCGCCATGATAGTTGGTCGGACTTCAACGAAGGGGCCCCGAGGCGCTGATGATTGTGAAGGTGATGGTGGCTGGGAAATGTTAAATTTGCCAGTAGAATAATCAGGAACAATTAATAAGAGGCAACTTATGAGTATCTTGTGGTGTAAGTTCAATATGCGAGGAGTACCTATTTGAGGGAAAGGATGTAAGTCGAAGTCAAAAAATTGGGCAAGACGTTATCGGTGCGTCCGCACTGTAGTCACAGATGTGACATTTTAATCCTTTACCAATATTAATTAATATTTACGAGATACTGCTGAGCGTGCGTTACACCAATTATTGATATAAATGTTTACATGTAAATTACTTATTAAATTATCGACAATTACATTGCTGTCTTAAGTAAATAAAGAGACAGACATACTCGTAACAGATACATTAAGCACTTACTTAATGTACTATGCGAGTACTTACTTACCGATGTGAGCTGGTGAATAATAAAAGCAGGTGGCTCGTCTCGAGTGTCGTAAGTGTGGTCTTGGGGGATGCTGGGTCTTTCTTCTTCTGTGTCAGACGGACTGTCGTACTGACACTGAACGTTGGCGATCGCGAATTCTGGAGATGGATAACACTTTTCAATCATCAATTCCAGTTGTTGATATGATTCGAATGGCACAAAATTTTTTACAATTATGCAAACCAATGATATAATTTTGTGACCTATAAATATTCATATACCTAATACGTATTTGAAAATATCTCATTTTTAACGTCTTCAAATATATTTGAAAGTTTGATTACCACAACTTTTTACCGGGACCTTTTATATTGATCATTTTTCGTTATTAAACAGACCTAATGAATATTCTGGACGGATTCAATTGTAAGCTTTAACGTATCCGCGAAGCTGTTCGATTTCAGAGATTGAATCTGCGAGGATTCATGATTTGAGGTTGTTGTCATTGTTCGACGTTAAAAAAACTTTGGTTGAATCTCCTATGAATCCCACCCATTAGCAGCACATTGTAGGTCAATTCTCTATGAAATTGTCGAAGCACGTTATACGAGTATAACGGATGAAGAGTCAAATTTTAATTTAGGTGCAGGAAATTCTTATGTCGCTTGAAGATCTCCAGCATTACTCAATAACCGATAGGAGACAATAACGATAACAATCGGGACTGATGAGATAGTGTCCTACGAAGCACAGAAGCACTCAAGAAGGCTTTGCCATTGACAGTCACACATGTGACTTTCGATTGCTTCTATACTTGCCTATCTCGGTCCATCACTCAAGATCGAGACAATTAAATCCTTATATATATGTATATATTGGTATAGGTACTTACATGAAAAAAATTTTTAACATTCATAGCATCACTAATTATGGATGTTGGTTGTCGAATGGGTGTTTTAAAACGATATACTGTACTTAAATTTATTTATTTATAAAATAAAAAATAAAACTTTAATTATAACTTAACTATTCCTAACTGACTGGTCTCAATTACTAGACGAACGAGTAAGAGCACCAGGAGCGGAGGCGACCGCTGGCTTCGGCGATTCGGGCAAGAGCGTCTTGTGGTGGAGATGCTTGCGCGAGGCATCGCTGGTCCGTGGGTGGCCGGTGTCTTCTAAGAAGCAGCTGATGTTGCGCAAGACTCCACGAGCGTGTGAATGTTACGCCGTGATGTAGGGGGTGTAAGAGCCGTGTAACACCTCCCCTCGAAGATTAGCAACTATTTGCCAACGTCTAGTGTAAGTGTTGCTGCACGCCTGGCTTCCAGGGATTCTAGTGAAGCCTGGTGATCATCTTGATGGGTTTTCTTAATCTTTTTCCTTATGCATATGATGGCTACGGTGATGATGCTAATCATTGCCATTCCGTAGAACGGTATAGTTGTATGAAAAATGCTCGATGAATCCTCTGACTGAATACTCGCTGAGGTTTCCATCATTACTTGATGTTCAATGTTGTGTAATGCGTTCAGGTTAATTAAGGTTCAAATCAGCTTCCAGCTTCTTTGAATACGTTGAGTAATTCGCATACGCGATGATTTCGACAGTTTTTCCGACATTAATTGTCAATAATCTACTACAACAATTCCCGTTAAAAATCTATCTTCTGAAAGTTAATAATCCTTGGAAAGTGCCATTAAGAATTGTTCACCGCTTTTTTATATGTATAGAAAATCTTGCAATAGTTGAAACCTTGTTATAGTTGTTTAGCAACAGATATTGTATGTAGATGAAGATGTTAAATATCACATTTAATGTTTTATCAGGACAATGTAGACCAATGTTTTTGCTTGGAGTTCTACCGGGTATCATATTAGGGCCAATGGAACAGCATTAGTTATATGCATTGTAGAATTTAAAGTACTAATTTGATACGAAAGTTAAATTGGATTGAATATAATTAGGTTTATAAGGTTATATTTAATTTACAGTCTTGATTAATAATTACATTCATAGTGCGGTTATTGCTCCGATGTAGGACACAGAATTAAATTATACATTTTCCAAATTGTAGCCTAATAAATCAATGAAGAAAAAAATAGTAAAACAGTGATTCAAATAAAAAAAAAAATGAATTACGCTTGCTACTTGCCGATGTCGTTTCTTCGTCTTGATGTTAAAGCACCTTTACGAAACGTTAGTATAAGCAATAAGTGTCGGGCATAAGTGCGTTTACAAAAACCCTAAATTACTAAATGATCTTGAATTAGATTATATCCGACGTATCGTGTTAAGTAATCCACTTATCATACGTCTCAATGACTGATCTAGCCTGACACAGTAGGTTATGAGAAGGTTTAAATTAAAACAACGTTTTATACCACCAAAAGATTTATTTCTCATCAATTATTACAGCTGGCGCACTCATTACATATTAACCTTACATTCAATTACATTCTCTCTCGCGTTTAGCTTAATGTGCGAGTGAGAAGACAGAATTCAGGCGTCGTGTTATATTCTATTTTTAGTGGCGAAGACCATATGAACCTTTGTTACATTTATTTAAATTCATATAAATTAGCAGAAAGACAATGTCATTAGCATTCACATTTACATTAAATATTGTCCATACTTGGCTTGATTTAAATAGGTACATTATTGATGTTAGCAAAAGTCTGATAAGATTGTTGAAGCAATTAAGGATAAAGAATGTATATATATAAATAGATTTAATAGTATTTAAAAAAAATATTTCATTAATTTTAAAAATCTGTGCATCATCATGTGTGCAAATCATGATTTTACCAAAGTCTTCCGTTTAATAGATATATTATTAGATGGATCTTACACTTCGCTAATATTATTTATTATTAAAAATCTATTATTATTCCTCACAATAAATATGGCTTTCAATACGAGTAGTTAGCATTACGACAGTGTAAAATATACCTTTGTGTAAAAATATAATAAAATGTCTCTATTGTTTACCTATTTTTTAAATTGCAACATTCGTATAGTGTATATCCAGAGTCACCGGTCACAGATACTTGTATTTTGAGAACATACAGTATGTTAAGATGAGCAGCAATTGACCATACTGTTTATTTTATTATAATGATGATGCATTGATACATACTATGGAAGCCGCAAACGATATGAAGTAACTAAATGCCATTGTGATAATATGCAGATCCTGAATTAGGATTAGTTAATGTGCTTATTATCTTCTGCACGATAATTCTGTAGACTAAACCAATATGGTTAATCTAAATACTTAATATGATCAAATTTACCATTACAATAAAACTTTTCACCATGTTTAAATCATTTATTATGTTTAAATTAAACAAAATACTCAGCACTAAAATATTCTCACATCAGATTCAGCTGTGAGTTTGATGTGTGAAATTACAGAGTGATCTGCTGCATGCACCGGATCCTATTAAAGATTCCTTTCGATCTTCTTAGCAACTTCCATAACATTAGAAAAATATAAATTCAATTTGTAACATCGATTTGAAGTCTTTATTTTTAAGGCAGTGATGAAAAGAAAAATTACTGAATGACCCCATATTTAAATATAATTTAACACTGGTAACCCTAATTAGGTAGATAGATATTGTAACTTATTTTTGGTACAGATAATAATTGCAATATTTAAATGTATTTTAATCGTATTCCTTAAACATAAACGACTAATTACAAATGCGTCTTAATTTATTTATAATTCGTAGAAACACTACAAAATTATTTGAAGCCATTTATGATTACAACACTTACAAATAAGTTCTGAAATTAATGACAATAGTACAAATCGAATTAGTAGTAAGTACTTTGTATTTAAAACTAAAAAAAAAACAAATAAACTAAGAATAAATTCTACTAAATAGTCAACAAAACTACACAGGGGGAATAAATAAAAACTTTGATTTACACTACTTTGGCTCTTTAGGAACTAAATCTTATAACTAATTTAATGAAGAACTTCCTTTTTCATGGTGTGAAAAGAATGCACGAAACATAACGATTTAACGGTAAATAATCACGATAGTCCTCGCGTCAAGGTGAGCAGGACAGCACTATCTACCTTTTCTCGAAGCGTTTTATCGTATTTTCGAACCTTCATAGCTACGAACTGGATAAAGTTAGAGTGTTCAAATCTTCGGGATAAGATGTAGTTATCAAACTTATAAAACATATCAAGTTTAATTTGCCTTCCTATACTTTGGATTTGCTAGTATCTAAAATACGGCTATTTCGTCACTGACTGACTGACTCACTCGCTTATGATAATCTCTAGGTCACTTCGCGGAGTCGTAGAAAGCTGAAATTTTGTATACCTTCTAGGATTTGAAAAAAACATCAAAGAAGTTAAGAAACCCGTAAATTTTTCGTTTCAACCCCTGTCAAGGGGGTGCCGAATTGTATATAAAAGGATACTGTTTTAAGACCCAGAAAACTGAAATTTGATATACTGGTTAGGATTTGCATACAAATAAAAAATAAATTTGTAATTCTCACCCTTCGACCCCCGTTAAGAGCGGTACAAGTCTGTGTTCTTACGATAATAGGTTGCTGAGATTCTCGAACTTCTAATGCTTTTACTATATAAAAGTTATCAAATATCATGAAAAGACAAGCCCCTATCCGTACCAGGCCTTACTCGGCTAGTTTCATAGAACGATTCCAGATACATAACATTTTATTCTACAGATTTAGTTAATGGGAGTGGGATGGCTGTAAAATGGCCAAGCCATACCTTTTTTATAGTAGAGATAAGGTTTGTAGAGTCAGGCCTTGTAGGGTAAGGGCTTGGCAATTCCTAAGATCTGATAACTATTTGACAGTGAAAATCTTATAAGCTTATGAGTCTTGGCTACATATTTTATAAATAAAGTATTTTTGGTAAGATTAATTTGCCAAAAGACATGTTTAAATAAAATCATTAAAACTGTTCTGATTCGTAACTTTCTTTCCGCACCATTTTATAATATAGCCGAATGACTTAAATAAGCCGACCTATTCCACGATTAGATCTATTCGATAGTGAACAGGGCCACAGAGGCGTTGGAGCTTCTGATTTAACTTTTTACTTCTCAATAACAATAACGTTTCTCTTATGAAATACCTGCCTTGAATGCAAACCTATTATTTCCAAGGCATCATAATAGAACTGACCATTCTCAAGTAATTAAACTAAATTGTACACTATGTCTTGGACTTCCTATATATGATGAGGGTAAGATTATATAATATATAATATCGTCAATATTGCCATCATTCATG
>DWPT01005434.1:0-12233 GCA_018251895.1 Agathymus mariae mariae
CGTCAGTAATCAGTCTTATCTTCCTAATAGCGTAAACAGACCTACTAAGTTTACATGCAAGAACCGATATATGGGCCTCCCACTGAAGCTTACTATCTAGGGTGACACCTAAAAACACTGTAGATTGTTCCATAGTATAGTATAATTGCGCGCCATACATCTTGGCCATCCATCGCCGGTGTCGTATCGTTGACGTTTATGGACAGCGGTGGCAATTTACAATCAGGAAACCCGTCCGTCTGCTAGTTTGTCGGCTGTCGACATAAAAATAATGTAGCAAGATCGTTTAAAATACTTTTGTATACAAGTATTTTATAAATCGTTTTCCTGTAAATTCAAATATTATTATTTATTATTTTATGATATTGAAAAAAATGAGTTTATTACATATTTTCTCTTGGAATGCAAGCATATTTTCTGTATAATCTCCGTTTATCAATAATTTAGCAATATTTTTGAAACTAGGAACAGTCCAACTTATTTTTAATTTATTTAAAAAAGAGAAGACTCCCAATTTGTTTGTATTTTTTAAAATGTTTGTTACCTCAGTACTCCGTCTTTTATTAACTGTTTTGAAAACTTTTTATTTGTGAGAGTTTAATTTGGCCTCGCTAAAATTTGAAGGAAAAATAACACCCGTGAAAAATAGGAGATGAAATCAACAAATAAATCTTCAAATTGAAGACTGTTTTTTCGGTAAAATATTTTGTCTTGTTATCTTTGAGAGTGCTCAAAGATCGTACCATGCAGTCCATCGCTTGATAATATTGACGTGAGGTTATATAGGAACAATTATTTTATGTTAATTTTCCCAGAGGACGGCACAAAGCTACGCAACCTGCTTTTATTCAAGCGTGTTTTTCTTACCTTCCGCACTTCTAATAGCTATCAAGGCGCACGTTACGCAACCTAGCCCGTTTGTCATCGTCTAACCCTCATTTTCTGAATACTGAACTATTTATGACGCCTAGTTGTACTAAAAACAACTTATGTTGTTGAATAAATTCGTTGAATAAATTTACATAATTCAATTATACCTTTTTCTTCCATCTGCGGTTAAAAATGAAGACTGAGTGATGAGTTCGTTTACACTCGTTAAATTTGATCAGACAATATAATGCTTCTCAGAGAATTTTCGACTTCGCCATGTCATGTTTTATTAATCGCTTATCTCATGCATTGTTAACTTAAACTAAAGCTTTAAATGTGATACAGTACATGACTCAATATCTCGGGTGTCTAAAATAAAATGAATCGTTTTTTTATATTTGTATTTTGTGTATATATATATATTCAACTCGTCATACTACAGATTAAGTTATAAATACCAAGAAAGATAACACTTAATCTAGAAATTTTCTAAAAAATTAAAAAGTTAATTGTTTATTATTACGGACTGCAATAAACTTTTAAAACCTAACAAACGGAGCCGTCTGCCGCACATTGCAATCTTGCACTAAATATCGTTTACGGAGAATTATCATGACTTACAAATGCCGTCCTTAAGCTTGATTTAAAAAAATCCAACTTTCACCTCTGCTTTGTACTTGAGCAGAATATATATTTGTGTCAAAAGATCCATTACATTGTTAACATTTGCACGACTGAGTCGAGGGTTAAACGCTTTATTCAATCTACGGACGGCAACGTAATTGTTCCTATTCGCTGATACGAGTCGCAAACTTAGTTTTGCATCTGAACTATCGTAATTTATATCTTATCGTGTTGTAATAAAAGCTGTTATATTTATTTATATTACGATTCGCAAAACGTCCTTCAAGATCTAGGTTATGAGGATGTGAGAATGTACACGGGCAAATAATATGAGTTTTTTGGGTCAAGCGACAAATTAAATAGATTGACCTACATTGTAGTTTTTAAAATGGCTGGCTTATTTTTGCAATTTTAGACTGAAGATTATGAATTCAGCGTGCAGACAATTTGTGGTGATTTTGATGGTTATATAGAATTTATATCATGAAAGAACGTCGAGTATTAGATATTATTCATAGGCATGAGAATTACGACTCTTCAATGTAAAAGCATATGTAAAGAGCAATTTAATTATCTGTCCAGAACAAAGTTTGCTTCTAAGGACAAATAGGATTGTTCTAACAAATTTTGAAAAATATCGTACCGGTTAAGATTAGAGCCTCACACTGGGCTAAAAATGAAAAGTGTAGACAGGGCTATCTAGCCTAAGGAATTATTTCATATAATTGGCCAAAGGAGACGACTAGCAAAATGAAAAACCGAAGGTGAGACGCTGAAACTGCAACAGCATTCGGAAGAGGGTGTTGCATATTTTATAATTAAAATGTCGGCTTTTCTTCCAGGTCATAAAAGATAGATCTTGAGATTATACATGTAGCACTGACTATTTCTTCGCGTTTCCACATATATATAGTGTCCGCGTATATATAGGATCTTATTGTCATTTATTGCTGTTCGTACTCGTCAATATGGGGGTTCTGTTTATCATGACGGATTTTATATGGACTGGCTAGCCACTACCCTTCTTCTAAAATCGACTGTGAAATGTTTCATACGTGTTACGGTCGCAATGTTGGACAAGCAGTGATATCGCAGGTCCCCCGCTTTATTTTCAGTTGACAACACTTCGGTGATGCCTTTGCTGTTAATGAAGTCCACGGGCGACGGTGACCACTTACCAACAAGTGGCTCGATTATAGATAATTACATAAAAATGTACGTCGTGTCTTAAAAATGACAACCTGTACATTCTGATTGAGTTACATTTGCCAAGAGATTCCTTTTGTTACTGTCGTGGATCGGTATATGTTATGGGTAACATAGTTACGATGCGATGTTATTGTTGTAAAATTCTATTGTTCCAGCAGCGCTGGGTGCGGGCTCATTGTATTTAAGTAAATTCAATCTGATTAAAGCTGTTTCATATCGCGTATTTATTCTTATTATACACATGTTTAAGTTTTATAAAATCCATCTTCAACTGCTGTGGAGATGGTTGTATCGAATTTTACTGGAAGCTCCATGATAAACAGCGATAGTGTTTATGTTTTAGCTATTAGCCATTACACTTGACATTAGCGACATATTCACGCACTCATATAATGTCGTGTTTCGTGATATGGTGCCTAAGAACGCAATACGACAAGGACGTAATGTTGACAGACTCATCTGTCATTAGTGTCTGTCAAATGTCAACTGTCAAGAGTTTCCCCGCCGCCACAATCTGCCGTGAATCGAAATACCGGTGTAGATAGTAAGATATAACTCATTGATATAAGTTAAACTTGTTTAAGTTTTGTGAATATTAGGTTAATCTATCTGTTTTAAAATCCAACGTGTTTTAGTTATACCTTATCCACCGGTAACAAGAAATTTATAAATAAGTAAATTAAGTTATTTTACTAAACATATTTAATTGTTTCTATGATTATATTGTTTTCCAATGTGAGTAAATCGGCGGGGATGTTTATTATTATATATCGTTTGATAAGATTGCCAATCGTTGTTATTTACCTGCACGCACATCTGTATACTATTAATTTATCTTTCTGCTAAACGCACCACCCACCTACTGAAAGATTTAGAGATTAATTGATGATTCCATTCATGAAACAATAACTATGTTTTATGGTTCCATTTCGATGCTTTAGTAGATATACGTATAAGTCAGTTCGTACGTAATAATGGTTATTCGTTCAAAGATACAATTCTTTATAGCAACATAAAGTAAAGGTGCCTACATACACAGGTCAACTTATGATAGTCATCACTGCGGCGCACGCAAACGTAATGCTAAAAATGTGGCTGATGCGGTGTCGCCGTCTGCTGGTACTACTGGTTCGTACTGGTTCTTTGACACTAAAATCTAAGTACGAATTTGACGGTTCATCGTTAAAGATAGGTGATTAATAGCTAGAGTGGTGAGACTTCTAGCACCATGCTAAAATATTCGCCGTCAGTATTAATGTTGTGAAGCAAGCCTTAGAGACTTCCCAGATCCTAGTCCTGGTGACAGGACGGACTTGGTACAATAGGACATACATACCATAGGACTTGGTACCATTGGTCATCTAAATATTTTCAGTGAACTCAACTTGATCGATATCTGTACAGGTTAAAAATATTTTTGGTCTCTATATCGATAACAAAGCTTAGCATTACATTGAAGTTTAAGTACGTACGATAGTTTCAATAAACATTAAATGTACAAGGTCATTCCCGTTCATTTTTCACCAGTAAATGCTCGTAATACTACGCAGTGCAACGAAAGAAACAATCATGATGAAATGAAAATACATTTGTATTTGATATTACCGTTCACAGCAATCACAGAATCGATATCGCATCGTGCCGCTCCAGTTACAGACAGATACGTGAACATGTATGTGCTCGACACTCACAAACCCATGTTGTAAGGTAGCGCACATGAGATAGTCAAAAAATATTTTTTAACGTTTACACACTCACGTCCCCGCACTAGGACTCCCTGTGTTGCGGGTGGCATGGACATACACAAATATGACATTACAAACACCCATTTACCGAGAACAAACATTTATCTCTCACATAAAAGTCTACCCCGGCCGGGAGTTGAGTCCGGGACCCCTCGCTCGACAAGCAGGGTCACTACCAACTGGGCTATAGGGTTGTGGAATGCCAGGTCGTCAAACGTCAAAATTGAGACAAGACTCTGTGAACTAATATGAGGGTATACGGAACTTCTAATTGTATTGACAAAATTGAATCTCTTGACCAAACAGAAATCTTGTAGCGATTTGTTTTACTGGACTAGAAGGCAGGTGTGCTGATTCCGGATATAATTTACAAATCACTTATTTACTAATTATCATGTCATAGGTACAGGATAACATTTCGTCGTTGGTCACTTTGATTTAAATGCTGTCATAATTATATTAAAGAATTTTTTGGGGTGACCAGTGATCATCTAACTCAACGTAAATTAACCGATTTCACAATAATCATTGTCTTGTGTAACTATTTTCTTGATGCTCAAATGCTAAATAGATTTACTTTTCTAATGCGCTCGATTAATAAGATCCATAAGGCTTATCTTGAATATCATTTACCAATATAACAAAAAAGAGCAAATCACGGTGTCTCTGTCTGCTTCTAACAAATTGAAATGAATAACAAAGGACAATACGAATAGACCACGCATCAATAATTAATCGGCTAATCAAAACTCAAATGAAACTCTCGTGTCTAACCTAACCCGAAAATATAATCCAAATTAAACCGTTAATATAGTGATCTCGACGGTCCCTGTTAACCAATGTTCTTAAATAACATGCATCTAATAAACCTACTTTTTACCAACATGATACACAGTTCTCAAGTCGCTCTCATTCTAAGAGATCCAATTCCGCTAACAGCAAGTATTACTTCGTTCCTGTAACGTGGAACCGTATGTTTTAGTATATATTATACAATAGAGTATTTTTGAATACCTTTCGTATTTGTATTGTAAAGTTAACTATTGGTTCAAATATCATCATCGTACGGGCTCTAACTAACCCCGCATATGAAGGAGCGCTCGCTTCAATGCTTTCGAATCCCGGTATCGTGTGCCAAGTCTGTGTGTCTAGAGACACACATGCTTGTAGTTTTCTATTTAGAACGTGTGTTCAAATGGATCAAAAAGTAGAAGTTATTAAAACGTCCTGGTTGATTTTTCATCAGAATGACAAACGGATTGAACTCGCACATAATGCTTTGTTCTATTTTCCCATGATATGAAAGAACTTGGCCACAATAGGCTGACCTAATCACTAGTGTAGCGATTTTCTTTTTAAAACATCTTTAATAATGAAGAGAGAAATCTAGGAAGGTTACAGGTGGAATAAGCAAGCAAAAAAGAATATATTTCGTTATTACCTTATAATTAAATGGTATTTTTCAATTTGCATTTAACTTAAAATAAATTGCCATTGCAAAGTAGGCCAGGAGTGTTGATGACGTAGCGTCGGAGCGATTCAATGCAGGGGCGCAGAGCCGCAGGGCGCGCGGGCGTGCGATGGAAGTAATGTTCATTTAACGCCGGATTTGATGGGTGCAGATAGCCTAGAAAATTGCTATCGTGCAGGTTTTTGCCAAGCGGGCGGAATAATTCGATGCCAAGCTAACGCTGGCTGAGTTATCCTGGATTATATAACGTGCATTCACTGACCGGGGAACAAGATTTACTTATTATTAACGGTTTTGCGGCTTGAAGGTTTTTGTGCCGAAGCTTATATTATTTGTAGTACAAATAAAAAATCATACTGAAGTCTACGTTTAAATACGGTCTCTATAGATGTTTGTAAGTACTCTATAGTTAAACAATGTATCCTTACCTATTGTATTTCATTAACTATCCCTAATATTGTATAACAATTAAATTGTGTGGTTCCATAATAATTGGGGGGTAAATTTGACGAATAGATTTTCTTGTTGTTAGCCTAGTTATAGTATTTTTTTATATATTAACATAATGGAAAAATATCAAATGCTGAGGAAATTTCTCAGATGTCAAGTGGCGATTGCACTTTATTTCCATATTAAAACAAGGTTAATCTTCCCCAAGGATTAGGGCATGCAACCCGATTAACTATATAATCGAAAAAACCGGATAACCGCCTGAAAGTCAGTGTTGCAGTTCACTGCAACAATACTGAGTACAGACCATTTTGTTGTATTGTGTTATTGCTGCAATGCAGAATTTTTTAATTTTTTTTTTTTTTGTTTCACACCATCGTTTTTGTGCTAGTGTGTGTGCTTTTCAGTTTTTATTTTTATAAGTAAGTGGGTTATATATATATTCTTTGGTGCTGCTGTCACATTAATATAGCAAATAAAGTTTTTTTCTTTTCTTTCTACATGTTGAGCTCTGTTTTTTCTATCCATAAATCCGGTTTTTTCGACTAATTAATTTTTTACAAAACTCATGCAAAAACATTCGTCTTTAATTTATAAATGTGTGTACAAAATTATACTTTTAATTAATTTATCATTACATTAATCCCGTTACATATCGAAATTAATTTACAATAATAATATTAAAATATCGTTTCGCTTCAGAAAAACTACATCTTACGCTTATAAATAGCACCTCCATTGTTTTACAAGGTTTTTCTCTTAATAACTTTTTTGTTTAAGGACAAATTGCACTGAAAATAACTTTAAACCAAAAACCATAACGAAATCGGTTGAGCCGTTTCTAAGATAAGCGTGCACCAACGCACAGACAGGCATAAATTCTATCAACTATTGTTTTTGATTCTTTTGCGTTAATAATTTTTTCACATATATCCTTCGTGTACAGAAAGCGATTAATTAAAACTATAAGCAATTAAGTTAAATACGCCCCGTAAATAGCTTTCAGGCATTTCTTTGGAACTCGAATAGCTTTTACAGATTTCCCCATAGCAATTGACAGCGTACATAAGCATTGAAAATATTTATCCATACTTATCCACTAAACGCTGCTTAGTAGATACCACCGTCAACCGTAAACTTTTTATTGGAAAGCTTTTTATCGAGCTTGGCACAAACATAGTCCAAGTGTCTTATAGTTACGATTTTTGTTATGGTATGTCCTTGTTTTAATATTATTATTATAAAGAATTTTATCATGTCTACTTCCTTTATTTTAACACTATGGTTTTGTTAATCCATTTGGTATTTTTTATTTTGCATGATCACTTAATCTAATCTCGAAATATTACGTTATTAACATTACTTTATCTAGAATTCGATGGAAGGGAAATAGTTTTCCATTATTTTCAATATTTTTATTGATATTAAATTAGTATTAATTTACTTTGCAACAATCCCCAAGCACAATGTATGATGGTATATACTGGATGGTATATACATGCATAGAACCTCCCTCCCACAAAGGAAAACATGCATTTATGATAAATAAAAGTATATATCAACACACATACCATCACCAACGCGTGTTTCGCTCCGAAACGGATCATCATCAGGGTGAGTAGACTCCACGAGTGTTAACCGAAAAGTAAATTAATACTAATTTAATAACAATGAATTTCCGCTAAGTAACACATGATATTATCAATTATATTTTTATTGACTTTAACGAACCCGAAAAAACCGATTTAGCCAGTTTTGATAAAAAAAGATCGAAGACAAAACCTTACACTTATTCCACGTCAACAACGGGTGTACTCAACCCCTCTCTAAATACAAATATATATAAGTTCCGCCACTTTCTAAAAACTACCTATGTCACTTCTATGGTAAGCATCCAAAAATATCCCATCCGGAGGTTGATTTATGGAATTTGAAGCCCTTTACAATTTATTAGTGTAACGACCGAATAGAATGAAGTTCAATGAACAGAAAAACATGTATATTAAGTGAACGAGTGACATTTCCACGATATCGGAATTAATGCCGGCAGGATCGAATATAAATATAAATCGAATCGAATTTTATACCAATTCATTCAAATCTAAGCAAACACACATTCTGATGCTGATACTCATTTCAATTGTGAATTATCAGGAACAATGTATTAAATGAGAAAAAAACATATCTATTGGATTATAATGAAAATAATAATTTAACTAAATTTTGTTTTTTTTTTATTCGTGTTGATCAGTTTAACCTAATAGTTAGCTGATGGAATATGCTTTAGCATTAAGCTCGAAATTCGTAACATAACACCATGTTATTGTGGTCAATAAAGTTTAAATAAATAAATATATACTCATAGTGGTTTTTATTTACAGGTATGTACTCTGTGAGCCAATCTTCGATGTAGCTGCCGAGAGGGGTGCGTTAGTTTATTTTACGAAAATAGTAACTATGACAATTGTGACAAGCCCATTAAATTACTATAAAGTTTACTAACGGTAACATTAACATTAATATTGTACAAGATATTAATTATGAATTGCTTCGGTAAAGAAAAACGCCTTGACGAAACATACATGTTTAAAAGTTCTCCATAACGTTCTCAAAGCAAAGCTTAGCCGTCTAATACCCCGCACTTGGCGACATATGCCTACATTAGAACGTTAGATCACATAATAAAAAGAGATACAAACCATTTATCGGTTGTGATGATGATGATGAACAAGTCAGAATCCTTGTTTACAACACGTATTTACGTAAATGCATCCTTAAATCTCTCAGTGTCGATTACCACCAACGCAAATACCGATCATTTGTGTCGTAGAGGCGTTTTAATTGGAGATTATGCTGTTAGCTCTTAAATCTATCTTTATTGGCAGAGTAATAGGGTTTCGATGGCGTCTGTTGCTGCATTAATTTCGTTTTATCCTATATTATTCTGAGAGAAATTTGATGTAACAGCTTTAGTTTTCCTTAGGAACTTAACATAGTAGACTTTTCCGGTTAACGGAACAACAATACTAATCAACAACAACAACAGGTTAGATTTACCAAGGGTGTTTTACTGTGCGAGATTAACTGAACGCATTTCTCAATATTTACTGGTTATTGTGATATTCCAAAAATTGGTATTGTAAATGGTGGATTCATTATCCGTTGGTATTTTTGGCCGTACTGGGGCTGCCTGGAATACTCCCCTCAATCCCATGCTGGCATAACAGGGTGTCATAAGAGGCGACAGAAGACGGGCTGCTTGGTGGTCGGGCTTCATGTAAGGATTATATTATCAGTATTATTATTGAGACATTAATATTATTACTGGTATTATTATCTTTTCGTGAAGTCTGCCTGGCTAGCTACCACCCTCCTGCTTGAGTCTGCCGCCGAACGACTTGTCGTGTTCCGGCTGGGAGCTTGAGAGCCAATACTTCTCATTTCCTGGCCGACGACGCATCAGTGATAATTCTGGTCTTGGTGATATCTATGGGCGACGGTGACCACTTACCATCAAGTGACTCGTCTGCTAGTTTGTCGACTATTAACATAGAAAAAAAAAATCTCAACCTAGGGTCACGATGAGAATATGTGACAAGGATTTAATTTAGTAATGTTTTGTTCTCGAATATTGTGATGTCGATATATATGTTGCGTGATATATTATGTAAATCATCTTTGTGTATGTGTGTGTGTACCCCTTGACACAAGGAATTCTTGTTTAAACTGCATTTTGTTTGCGTTAATAAAATAAAAATCAAACAATAAAACAGCTCGTATATATTAATTGAAAGTCAACTCCAAGACGACGCGACGTGACCATATCATTTTATTTATTCAAAATACATAATTGATACTCCCCTTTAATTTAATAATGACGGGTGATTAAATCGACTAGATAATAAGTTAATAATAGAGCATAAATAACTTTGGAACGAGATAAGCAGATCATAACGAACTCGATATTATATTTACAACCAATACCGGTTTTACAACTCCGTTACGCTTTATTTCTCATAATTAATGAGCGTTGTACATGTTACAATCTATTTCTAATAATTATTCTTTGTAGATGAACCTAATTAAATGAACTCTTTTTAGTTTTTTTATCTTTATTTGTTAAGAGCTGACTGAATCCTAACACGTTTCGCAGCAACTATTTGTAAATAATAATATCATAGTTCGAAGTATCTTTAATAAGTATCTCGTTAATACGAAGTCAAACGATCGAGTCTAGTTAAATCGGAAACGAATCGACGATTCGATTCGAGTTTACAAGCGAGATTTACCCCTGAATGATACAATTATAGTTAACGTTTACAGAAAGCTCTGGTCACAGTTGAACGGTGGTAATAAAAATTACTAGCCGATACCATTATTTACAGACGGCACGTTTATTCGAATGAACAGTACAAAGAATGAATTGTTGGCCAATATCACGACTTGTCGATTTCACACTTCTAATCAATGAGTAAAAAAGTGTATCGGAAATGGTATTTAGTTTTGACGTGCTTCATCGGACCGCGGGAAAAGCAAATTGTGGTGTCAATCGGCCATTTATTCTTTATAGCATTCAATAATAACAATATTTTAGTAGTTGTGTATTACAACGTTAGTGAGCTGTGATTTCTGTATACAATAAATTGTTTTCTGTATATCAGTAATCGATTAATATCATGTGTCATATTGATCGATATTATCACCTGATATTTCGTGGTCTGCGCCGGCCATGCCTCCAGACAGTAAGGCATCACTGACGCGTTGCTGAGCAAGATGTATTAGGTAATTATATCTACCTGTGTGATTCTACAGCTGTATTTAATTGTAATTTTAATATTTCACTAACGAAGATTTCCTTATCACAGATTTACTAAAATATTTTTATTTATAATTCATGTAAATAATCAAAACACATTTATAAAATTTATTAGTCTTCAAAAATGTTTTCAATTTAATTTCTCTATAATATATTTATCAAAACTTCTGGCTAATATTTTCTGGGACTCAAATGAAATTGGTTTCGAAGAAAGGGTCCGTCGAGGAGGAATGGAGACCGCGCCCAAAACAAAATGGTCCTTGGCTGTCGCATTGTTTTCCACATTAGGTAAAGGAATGCCTCCATGCTATTGGCTCTTATCAGGGCTGTCAGAGTTAAGACCGCGTACTTTCGTCACTAAACATATTACTATTCAACATTAAATTCTAAAAACCATACCTTACTGTAATGTTTCCAAAAATCTGCGAACACCAAAGAACTAATTTATGTTACTCACTATGTTATCACAATAAAGAAAATTTTATTAAAATATTGTTTTATTCGAATTTTTTCGAATATTCCTTTCGATCGTTGACCTAAGCTGTCGCTTCTCACCTACCACTTACGTTTAAGCATTAAAATTACAATAAAAGGGACAGGCTATTAGAGGTAGTTATGCATATAATTCTGTTGGTTGTAGTACTTTTGGTCAAACGAGTCCTAATAAAATTTACTTTGTATACGCTCCCAGAATTGCATAGATGCAAGCAACCTTACGAGTAACAAAACACAAAATAATGTTATTAAAATACACAAGAAGGATATAAATTAGTAACGGTAATTTATATAAAGCCAGTTCAGATCAACCCTGGCTCCTGCCTCGCGGTGCCGGCGTCTCATCTTGCGCGCTCACGTGCTCAGCCACTCTCGTCCCTGTATTATTTATGTCATGTTCATTAAACCACAAAAACGACATAGCATCCTCCGTTATTTATAACCATGTTAAGATTATCTGTCGACGCACCTTCCTCCGTCATCCGCCTGATGTTAATATAAGTAAAAGTAACTAAAATATACTATATTTAGGCACTCTATCAATTTTCCTTAC